>UESW01001527.1:752674-800487 GCA_900491605.1 Calamus simplicifolius | reverse complement strand
GAGATTGTTGAATATGTTAACAGATATATTATGGAGAAAATTAGTCTCCAATTAGCAAGCATCATAGATTCGGCGTACTTCTAATTCCCAGCTGTGATGAGATGACAAAAAGATCATGGACTAAAACGATAGGTACAAGAAAGGGAGATGCATCAATAGAACTTGTCATCACTGAAAATTGGCAGCTTAGAAATGCCAATATGATGAACATATCATTCCATCTGCCTAACAGATCATAATGCCCTAGTCTTCTGCAAGGGTTTTTGGCTGCAACTAGCGTACACAGAGTGATGCATGCTAAAGGATTCTTATATGGCAAGATGCTGTGCTGATTATGTTCCCAACGATTACTGTAGCCTAGGATGGTGTTCATTATTGCAAAATTAATAACAAAAAAACTAGAGAGATTTGTCCCATCATGTGTGCGTGCATCAAACATTGAACATCATAAAACAATGTGATACGCATAATTTAGATCATATGTTCTTGACCTATAAGATAATCTACTATAAAAAGACAAACAGTAAGTTATCTTTATGTTACTAAGAAACAAAAAATTATCACGCAAGATTAGAATAAGTTACCACTGGCTAAACTGACATGTCACTCTAGCAATTTCGGCCAGATTGGTGTTCGCATTGTTCAACCAGAACTAATAAGCCAGGAGTTTTAAGATGCAAGCCAACCACCAAAAATACTGTGATAAAAAAATTCAAACATTTAATTTTCACGTTTAGATCCATAACATTATATCTATGTTTGCACAATCATAAGTGCAGTTGCCGCTAAATTATGACAGAGATTCTCATAACAAATCACTCAATATATCTATAGTTTGCAGCAATCATAATGGTCATAAGCAGTAGAATGCCCGCTAAATTACACAACTGACAGTGAGACATGCTGGACTTTGTCAGGTCATTCAACAAATCCTCCCTGGCAATGTACAGATAGATGCTGGAAAATAATGCAGGCTATGCTTATTTATCTAGTTTATATTCAATAATTATCAATGAAAGAATCACTTAAGTGATAATCTAGCATCTCGTATGCAAGTTACCATATCCATCTATTTTAGGGAGCATGTGTTTGAAGTTAATGGTTTAATTTGATAGTTTCATATCACATTAAATTTTCCATTACAAAGATATGAATGGGTAAAGAAAAATTATAATATATAATTGTGCATTTTTAATATAATGACAGCACTCACAATCCCTAGTCTAGCAGTAGCCATCCTTAGAACAATACCTCTATGTTTCCAACATCCTCCATAGGTTGTCTTTGGTTAGTTTGATTATTTGCGTACTTCCCATTATGTCGTTGATTTGAGTTAACAGGTGATGGTGCTTTCAGATTGAGCATATCAGGACTTGCTATTATATTCTGAACATGCGCGGGTCCTCTATCTTTCCTTGCTAATGCTGCTTTAAGGCAAGCTACCTGAAAAACGACAAAAAAGAAAGAAACTTGATTTCAGAAAGGACATAGAAATGTGAAACAGAAGGATATGCCTCATTCATCAATTTATAGGTGGCAAAAGAAGAGGCAAAAAACCTATTCCCTGAGCTCTTTGGCTTCTCCACTTTATTTAGTCGTGCAGCACCAAGTTCAACCGTAGCAACCCGCTCAGCAAATTTAAGCGTGCTAATAGCTTCTCCAATAGCATCCATCTCAGGACTTATATGGACAAACATCAATGTTTTTGCTTGCCCACCTGATATGCAAATTTATAGAACTTAGTGACATAGAGATAGAACTTCTTTTAAGTCACATTGACAAATTACCATTATTAAAAGCATATATTTTACCAAGACAGTCTTTAAGTAATTGCGTTAGTTTACTATTTCTGTAAGGAACATGCGAGTTCTTCTGGGCAAGAGCAGATATTACATCGCCTAGAGCTGAGAGTGAATTGTTTATATGCTGTGCCTCTTTTAGCCTTTCTCCTGTGACCTCAGATTTATCAACTCTTTCACTGCCTGCAAGATCAACTAAATGCATGCATCCACGAAGGATGGTTCCAGATGTCATATCTCTTCCTTGAACATGAACAGTCAAGCAACTGCAAGCAAAATCCTTTGACATCACATACTCATGTAATTGAATTTCATTTATTCTGTTATGGATCAAGTACAAAATTAAATATAATTGCACACCTATGAGAACGGCTGCTATGATCATTCAGTGCTGTAGCACCTACTGCACGGTTCTTCTGCCCAATATTCATCACTTCAATGACATCCGTTGTTGATGAAACAGGGACTAAGTTTGCATCAGGTACATTAAGTCCCTTCTGGGAACTATTTCAAATTTCTAATGTATTTTCATGTTAAGGAAATTTATTGTTATTGTCAGAAAAAGTTGAACAACAAGAACATATTAGCAATAAAAATTATGTTTAGAAACACACCTGATTTTTTCCAATAATGAACTAATAGACTTATCAAAACATCCAACTATAGAAAGGGAAAAAATCTAAGGCAAACTATTACATATAACAAAAACATTTACTTGCATAGGAAATCAGACACATTAAGGAAATGCTTTGAATCAAAAATAAATAACAGTGAGAAGGATATCTTTTGTTAAGACCATCAGTAGTAAGGAGGTCTCTCACTTGCTCATTATAAATTTCAATCATTTGAACAGAGATTTCGTAAACAAATGTGCCTTTTCTTTGTTCTGAGAGTTTAAACAGGTCACCAAGTGCCCTATAATTCACACCCTTTGTTTGCTCGTTCTGATCCTTAGGTCCACTCTGTATAACATATATGATCAGGTCAACCAAGATAGTTGGTCCAATGCATCTCAACTTTTTATGTGATAACACTTTAATGTTCAAAGTATCAAAATATAATGACAAGAAATCATGTAAATGCAAACTTCAGTCAATCTGTGAAAGCATGCAACTCTTTATCTTGCTTATGAGTTGTCAAATTTCTTACCATGGTATATGTTTTTCCTGATCCAGTTTGGCCATAAGCAAGTATACAAATATTATAACCATCAAGAACAGATCGGATCAGAGGTTGCATATCTGAGAATACCTCCTCTGTGGTAAGATAAGAAAGAAGTTAATGGCTGCTCGAGATGCTTTTGTATGGAAAGTCAGAAACAAAACACTGCATCAAATAACCTTGGGTTGCTGATGGACTAAAAACTTTATTGAAATTGAAAGTTCTACACCCTTCTTTTCCATTCTTTGTAGGGGTGATAATTGTGATATTTTCATCATCGAGACGACCGATAGTGCTTCTACTTAGTTGTCCAGGTCGGAAAGGTCTCACTCGGCAATAGACCCTAATGCTTCCTATTAATGGAAAAATATCAAGTTAGTCCGCTAGAAGTTTACTTCACACACATATGAATATAAAGAAATGGCTGGAAAGTTTACCTTTCAGATCTTGCACTTGATTGTAGAGCTTTCTGTTTTCTTCAAGAACTTTGTGATAACCTGAAGCTGCATGAGTAAGGCTAAGAAGATGCTTGCCTGTTATACAAAATAACAGTAGAAGAGAGCATAAATATTTGTCAATGAATTCGGATAGCCTCAACAGATTCACTCATGAATTTCTTTCTATCTTACCAAGCTTACTGAATTCCTCAGAGTACTTCATTTGCATGAACTCCATAGCAGCTTTAGTAGTTTGAAGAGTACACTTTAATTCCTACAAAAAAAAATGACTACTGATTTAAAATGATTAATCTAACCTTTAAATGAAGTTATCCAGGAACTACCACTAAACCAGTGTCATTACCTGAATCTCTCTTTGCTGTTGCTCAAATATCTTATGTTGCTTCAAAATCTTGTCTTTTGATGCTTCTTCTTCTTTTATGTTCTTATGAATATAGCTCTCTTTCTTTGACTTTGTGAAATTATTTTCCTCCTTCTCCATCTTAAAAATGACAATTAAAATTACAGGGTTGTCTCATTCCCGTATTCATTGAAGAACAAATCTATTAGAACAAATATAGTAAAACATGACATATGATGATAATTCTTTTATTATGACTATTCATACTTAAAAAGTACTTTGGAAAGTATAAATAAATGATATTAGCTGCATGAGAAAGCATTGTTGGAAATAAATCTGAGACATATCTTGACCTCACAAGAACTAGATGGGGGATCTATCGAAACCTTTTGTTTGCAAGTTGATTTATTATTGTCAGCAAGACCCTTGAGAGCTGTTTTCACCTGTGGAGTTGACAATGCAAATAATTATATAGACCTGAATATCATCATTAGTAAATACACATTATGCTGGATGCTAAGAAACATTGAAGATAATCATTCATTGGAATGAATTTGAAATTTAGCATACTAACCGTTTCAGTAGATTCAATTGAAGTTCCTCCATTTAAATTATACTCCATATATACAACATCATTTTCATTCACCGATTGACTTCTCAACAAGGAATTCTTGAAAGGTTCTGAAATTTTCCTCAAAATTTTTTCCCTGAGTTGGAAGGTTTATAATTCCTGCCATATTTCCAAGTACCATTTCCTCCCATTTGTTTCCATTCACCATAAGATTTGAGAGCTAGAAAACAGTCCACAACCCTGGCACTTTTCCCTCCCTAAACATCCAAAAAGCATAATTACATAGAGGAACAAAAGGTCAAAAAAACACTTTATATACATTAACATTGAATTACACAGCAACACTTTGAAGAAGTTTGACAAAGCCACAAAATTATAAGGTTGGAATTAGAGGAAATTCAAGAACTCGTCGCAATATCCATCAAGCTTTGTTCCAATTAATTGGAGCAGCTTATTAAATTCACATTCACTTAACATTCCAAAACAAGAAAAATTCAATTAAACAAAACTGTGGAAAATAATATTTGAGTTAAATTAAATAAACAAACAAATAAAAAGATGGTTATTTCTATTGACTTTTTTCAATGTGGATATGGTATGCAAGAAAAATTTGCTTCTTGAAAGTCGAGAGATAAACTACAACATAAAGATTCTTGAATAAATGCCTATGTGGACCCTTTAAGCAAAATCATAATGTAAAGTGAGGGAGAGGTGTTTATTAGAGAAGTTCTATTATCTAATAACTACAATACACAATTCCTACCTGCTCCAAGTCGGAAGCCTCAAACATTGGAAGACCAATCTCTTGCGCAACCACAAGAAAGTTGCTTACATTCTCAAAATACTGGTAAGCATACTGGTAAGCCGACAGGGCTGCATCATCTGGGTAAAGAACTGAATCTACTACCTGAAAAGGAAGCAATATCTAAAAAACTAAACTGATGCAGGCTTTAAAAGTAAAAAAAGAAGAGGAAAAAAAAGTTGGGGAGAGCGGGGTAGAAGTTGAAGATTAGAATTTTGTCACCCAAGTAGACTTACCCTTGGCACAGCACCAGGGTGAACCTTGTTGAGCGCCTTGCAAAGAATCGACCCATTTCTCAATCCAAGCCTGAATTCCTCCTCCGAAGGCTGGTCTGGCAAATCCTTTGCAAGGACTACTCCAACCATCTTTCTCAGCCACCCAGCTGCCTCATATCTTCTTGCCGCTAGAATTATACATTGAAATTTTCCAAAAGAAACAAAAGGAATATATTTTTCAAACAACTGGAACCAAAAATTAATACTGTAGATTGACTCAAAATGAAGAAAGTCTTCAAGAATCCTTCAAATAAAAGAAGTGACTCGAAATCTCACCGGCTTCTTCTGCCTTCCTCGAAGCCAAATCCATATCGCTCAGCCTGGTCCCATGCTGCTTGAGAACATCCTCCACCAAAGAAGTGACCGTCAACAGCCCCTCCGACGCCATTCCCCACCCAAAAAAACTCTTGAAAAAAGAAAATAACAAAAACAGAGCTTCCACTGCCCAATCAAACCAGGCAAAAATCTGCTCTTTCCCTTCCATTCTCCGGCAAAGAACTCAAAGGCTTCTAGGAAAACAAAAAAATCGCTCAAGATTAAGGTTTATGACATCATTTAAGAAAGTCGTTCTCAAATTTGAAACCCGTTTACATATGGAAGGAGGCTTGGAGTGGAAACTTTGAAATTATTAATTCAAATAAACCTGATGATTACTAGACTTCTAATTGACCATTAAATCTTGTCAAAAATTCTTACCTTTTGAGTGCAAGCTTGATTGTAATAGACTATCAATTGGATGAGAATCGAAAATAGCATTATGCAAAGTCCTTAATTCAAAGATGGCTGCTAATTGGCTTTTAAATGGTCAAGAGCAATTCACCACAAATCTTTTAATCCCGTAAATCTTATCTATAGCATCTTTGGATTGAATAAGAAGACTGTTGTTGCTTTGAAAGATTAATAAGATATTTTACAATACACTTATGCATGCCATAATCTTACGTCCATAATGGTGCCCATTATAAAATATATATATATGAACAACCTTTATATCCTATACACCGTCTTAATTCGTTCGACCTTTCCTTACCCCCGTTATCCCATATTATAGGATATAAACTGTTAGAGCTTATTGGCATTAGGGATTCAAATGGCCAAGGTTTACGAAGCAGGTCATTTGGCTGGGCCAAAACTTAATTCAGTCCAGGTCAGATGGTATGACTACATGATGCAAATTCTGGGTGAAGAACACCCAAGACTACAATTTATTCCAAGTACAAGAAGAAACGCTTTGAGTACAGTAGAAAGGATCTAACCACTAGATTTTCTTTCGTTGCACAAAAGATATTGCATAATCCCATGGCAATATGCCTTGAAAATAATGCTACCCCATCATGTTTCTTACTATATCAAACTCATTAAGAATACACCATTTTCTCTTGATCAATCTGTGGCATTCTCTTATTGACACTACACTTCGTATGATTGGTGCCACTTTTACCAAATCAGCTACTATTCTAAATGGAATACAGTTATGAGCAAGTTTTTGGTACATTCTGGCAATCTAAATTATATTAAACCTATACAATGCAATCATAACAAACATAAAATCACATTGCATTCTTCACATCCAAATTAAAATTTCAAATATAAATTTCATTGCAATCAACTAAAAGATAGTTTGATACAATATAAAATTTAACAAAATTTAAAAATACATGAAATGAAAGATATAAAATAAAAAAAGCCAAGATCAATGATCTGCAGGAAGAAGGTTGTCACCCTGTCTGCGAGGATCTGACGCTCCAGGAGCCTATAAGAATAATTAAAAATATTTAATTTGCTCAACTATCAATTACAATATATTAGATAAATAATTGATTTAATATACAAATATATAATTAATAATATATGTATTTACCTGATGTGGAACAAATATCTGTACGATAGATGTAAGCCGCTCAATGTGCTCTCTTATAGAATCCATCGCTGCACGATCGTCGGCACGGCTCCATAGCATCTTCTCCATCGCTGCTCTATCATCGGCACGACTCGGTTGCATCTCCTCCATCGGTGCTCTGTTTGCGATACGGCTCTGTCGCATCTCCTCTATCTCCTACTGAAGTATGCGAACACCATCTGCAGCATCTGTAGCATCACGTGCACGTCTACTCATCTCAGATATCTTAGTGGGGGTGACTCCAACTCCATAACCCCTCACTCGATCGTAGCGCTCTAGCCCCATCAGCTCCGTAAACACCTCGGCCTCAATGCGACTACTTTGTGTAGATGCTGTAGAGTCGTCGACACGCTCAGCAATAAGAGTTGTAGCTCTTTCCTGTATTAATTTAAAAAAATTAGTTAGATCTTACTGAATAACAAAATCAAATTAAAATCGTTGCATGAAATAAATTGTAATAAATAATTACATAAAAGTTCCTCGACTCATCTCTGACAAAAGTGTCATTATCGTGAATATGAGTCGTCCGGTAAAACTCCACCTTACGGGGTTCTCGCCCATGCTCATCTATCTACAAGAAAATTTATAGTTAGCTAGATCTTAAGAAGTTGAAGCTCAGCTCACTCATAATCCCCCAACTCACTCATAATCCCCCCACAGGTCCATGAATGAATGCAATAGGGATGCATCAACTAGTAAGGCAGCTAGTTCTGCTCAAGGTAGTCAAGCAACCATTCCTTCATGTCCAAGCCAGAAAGCAAACAATTCAGGTGTAAGGACTGGTCAGGCACGAAGTAAATTGGTCTTTTCTTCGCCATTCATATTGTTTGTTTACATTCTGAGATATATCCAAGGTTGCTGAAAAATATAAATGCTGAAGTCATTTGCTAGATACATTTGGCGAGAGACATCTTGTTGTGTGTGTGAGAGAGAGAGATTTATCTCATTCTACAAATTTTGGGTGATTTTCACTGATACGTCAAGCCAAAGTTCTGGATGTCTGTTAAATGATTTCTCAAGGATAAGCAAGGGCAACATGATGATCCATCTGCCTTCTCCTAGAGACTCGATGCAAGTACCGATCTTGTGGCTATTGCAATAAATTAAATAACTCCATCCTTTCGGAGGAAAGATAAAGGTAAGCATTTCCTAAACAAATTAAGAACATATTTCTCACAGAGAACATGTACTAGATGACCAATGCGCATCTACATGGAGAGTCACAATAAGTCAATAACTCGATACGTATCTTCAAGGATGAGAACGTGTTGACCCGTCTTCAAAATATCAACCTCTGCTTTCACTTTGAAGTGGGGCAGCAGGTGAATGGTGTCTTCTTGAACTTTTTTGGCTTTAATGGGACTGCAGGTGTCTAGAGAATCAAAGCTTTAGAGGATTCGAGGTTGGCTTGAGCGAACAACAGTAGAGGATATGGATATTGCTGTTCGTGCCCACCTTAATGGCTGGAAATTTAAATTCTTGAATGATGTCAAGGCACTTACCATGTTGAGCTATTGATCTCATGTTTTAATTCCATCATAGTATGTGATGACGCTCGAACACCTCTCCTGGACGTCGGGAATGGAGGTGCTTCTCGAATCCTCGCTTCGCCGGGTTGCCTGCAAAGAAGTCCCGGGACCGGAGGGGTGGCCTCCGGCGGGACCCTCCGATGGCCAAATTAGTGACTGAGGTCACAGCTGAAGAAGGGCTCGAGTGAGCCCTGTTTTGTGTGGAAGAAGAGGGATCTCCGAGAGGAGGAATCCCTTTTAGAGTTGAGATGGCGATTTTGGGGTTTATCGCGCATACCTGTTTACTGGGTGGATTCACCTTTTTATAGGGGTTAATCCAGGCATGATCACGGGGGACTGCGTGAGTCAGAAGATCTGCTGAGCCCTTGCGCGAATCTGGGCTGGTTAGTGAGCTACATCCCATCAGCGGCGGGGCTGTCGGGCGGCGCGCATCGGCACTGTCGGGCGGCGTGCGTCTGGCGCTGTCGGCGCGCGCGTCAGAGAGAAGGTTTCTTGAGCCGCTGGGGCTGATCCGGCGGGAACTGGGGAATCCCGTCTTATCAGGGCCGAGCTGGGTCGACCCGAGATGGCTGGGGCCCATCCCGCTGACAAGGTAGTGCCGGGGCGGGGCCGAATCGGCGGACTTGGAGACGCCGGGGCCGAGTCGGGCCGGCCGGGGATGGCCTTGGCTGACTCGGCGGGACTGGAGACATCGGGGCCGAGTCGGGCCGGCCTGGGATGGCCTTGGCCGACTCGGCGGGACTGGAGACGTGGAGGAAGTGTCGGGGCCGACCTGCTTGGAGATGTCGGGGCCGGCTGGGAAGTGCCGGGGCCGCCTAGCTTGGAAGTGCCGGGGCCGCCTGGGAGGTGCCGGGGCCGACTTGCTTGGAGATGTCGGGGTCGGCTGGGAAGTGCCGGGGCCGCCTAGCTTGGAAGTGCCGGGGCCGCCTGGGAGGTGCCGGGGCCGCCTAGCTTGGAAGTACCGGGGCCGCCTGGGAGGTACCGGGGCCGACTTGCTTGGAGACGTCAGGGCCGGCTGGGAAGTGCCGGGGCTGACTTGCTTGGAGATGTCGGGGCCGCCTATCTTGGAAGTGCCGGCCTTTGGGGCCGACTGTCTTGGAGGTGCCTGGCTTAGAGGTGCTGGTCTTGGAGGTGTCGGCCTTTGGGGCCGACTGTTTGGAGGTGGGCCGACTGTCTTGGTGATGCCGGCCTTGGAGGTGCCAGTCTTGAAGGTGTCGGACTTTGGGGCCGACTGTCTTGGAGGTGTCGGCCTTTAGGGCCGACTGTCTTGGAGGTGTCGGCCTTTGAGGTGCCGGCCTTGGAGATGCCGGTCTTGGAGGTGTCGGCCTTTGGGGCCGTCGGTCTTGGAGGTGTCGGCCTTGGAGGTGCCGGTCTTGGAGGTGTCGGCCTTTGGGGCCGTCGGTCTTTGGGGCCGTCGGTCTTGGAGATGTCGGCCTTTGGGACCGACTGTCTTGGAGGTGCCGGCCTTGGAGGTGCCGATCTTGGAGCCGTCAGCCTTTGGGGCCGTCGGTCTTGGAGATGTTGGCATTTGGGGCCGTCGGCCTTTGGGGCCGTCGGTCTTCGGGTGTCGACCTTTGGGGCCGACTGTCTTGGAGCCATCGGCCTTTGGGGCCGTCGGTCTTAGAGCCGTCGGGTGTCGGTGTCGGCCTTTGGGGCCGACCGTCTTGGAGCCGTCGGTCTTGGAGGTGTCGGCCTTTGGGGCGACTGTCTTGGAGGTGCCGGCCTTGGAGGTGCCGGTCTTGGTGGTGTCGGACTTTGGGGCCGACTGTCTTCGAGGTGCCGGCCTTGGAGGTGCCGGTCTTGGAGGTGTCGGTCTTTGGGGCCGACTGTCTTGGAGCCATCGGCCATGGAGCCGTCGGTCTTGGAGGTGTCGGCCTTTGGGGCCGACTGTCTTGGGGCCGTCGGTCGTCGGGTGTCGGCCTTTGGGGCCGACTGTCTTGGAGCCGTCGGCCTTTGGGGCCGTCGGTCTTGGAGCCATCGGGTGTCGGGTGTCAGCCTTTGGGGCCGACCATCTTGGAGCCATCGGTCTTGGAGGTGTCGGCCTTTGGGGCCGACTGTCTTGGAGGTGCCGGCCTTGGAGGTGCCAGTCTTGGAGGTGTCGGACTTTGGGGCCGACTGTCTTCGAGGTGCCGCCTTGGAGGTGCCGGTCTTGGAGATGTCGGCCTTTGGGGCCGACTATCTTGGAGCCATCGGCTATGGAGCCGTCGGTCTTGGAGGTGTCGGCCTTTGGAGCCGACTGTCTTAGGGCCGTCGTCGTCGGGTGTTGGCCTTTGGGGTCGTCGGTCCTCGAGATGCCGGCCTTGGAGGTTCCGGTCTTGGAGGTGTCGGCCTTTGGGGCCGACTGTCTTGGAGCCATCGGCCTTTGGGGCGTCGGTCTTGGAGGTGTCGGCCTTTGGGGCCGACTGTCTTGGAGGTGCCAGTCTTGGAGGTGTCGGCCTTTGGGGCCGACTTTCTTGGAGGTGCCGGCCTTGGAGGTGCCGGTCTTGGAGGTGTCGGCCTTTGGGGCCGACTGTCTTGGAGGTGCCGGCCTTTAGGGCCATCGGGTGTCGGCCTTTGGGGCCGACTGTCTTGGAGCCGTCGGCCTTTGGGGCCGTCCAAATTTTTTTTTTTTTTTTATGGGGTCAACTGGCCCCATCAAATGCCCCCCACACTCCTTGAGCTTGCGTGCTCTGCATCAGCTAAGCGAAAGGAGTGTACAACTTTACCTTGGCATCTGCTCTTTCATGTTGTGCTGCCTTGGATGGACGTCTGCGTGCCTTCTTTGGCTAGCTGAGGGTGGCTAGTAATCCTCTCCCAACGTGGAGTCTGGAAGTCTTTTGAACCCAGGAGGGTGACCTGAGAGCTGAGAGTCGTCAGGTTCCTTTTGAACCACCTCGGGGGTGTGGAAACCGCTGCGAGGGGCGACTCAGCCGGGTATGGAGCCTTTAGGGTCTTAACCTACTCGGGGTTACCGCCGTGCCAGGGCCGAGTGGTGTCCCATGGGCCGCGATGCGAGTGAGCTCTTTTTGAACCATCTTGGGGGTTTGTGTACCGCCCAAGTGGTGACTCAGCCGGGTACAGAGCCTTTAGGGTCTTAACCTACTCGGGGGCACCGCCGTGCTGGGGCCGAGTGGTGTCCCATGGGCCGCGATGCCAGTGAGCTCCTTTTGAACCAACCTGGGGGTTTGTGTGCCACCCAAGTGGTGACTCAGCCAGGTACGGAGCCTTTAGGGTCTTGACCAACTCGGGGGCACCGCCGTGCCGGGGCCGAGTGGTGTCCCATGGGCCGCGATGCCAGTGAGCTCCTTTTGAACCAGCCTGGGGGTTTGTGTGCGCCCAGGTGGCGACTCAGCCGAGTACGGAGCCTTTAGGGTCTAGACCGATTCGGGGGCACCGTCGTGCGGGGCCGAGTGGTGTCCCATGGGCGCGATGCCAGTGAGCTCCTTTTGAACCAGCTTGAGGGTTTGTGTGCTGCCCAGGTGGTGACTCAGCCAGGTACGGAGCCTTTAGGGTCTTGACCGACTCGGAGGCACCACCGTGCCAGGGCCGAGTGGTGTCCCATGGGCCGCGATGCCAGTGAGCTCCTTTTGAACCAGTCTGAGGGTTTGTGTGCCGCCCAGGTGGCGACTCAGCTGGGTACGGAGCCTTTAGGGTCTTGACCGACTCGGGGCACCATCGTGCCAGGGCCGAGTGGTGTCCCATGGGCCGCGATGCCAGTGAGCTCCTTTTGAACCAGCCTGGGGTTTGTGTGCCGCCCAGGTGATGACTCAGCCAGGTACGGAGCCTTTAGGGTCTTGACCGACTCGGGGGCACCGCCGTGCCGGGGCCGAGTGGTGTCCCATGGGCCGCGATGCCAGTGAGCTCCTTTTGAACCAGCCTGGGGGTTTGTGTGCCACCCAGTGGTGACTCAGTCGGGTACGGAGCCTTTAGGGTCTTGACCGACTCGGGGCACCACCGTGCCGGGGCCGAGTGGTGTCCCATGGGCTGCGACGCCAGTGAGCTCCTTTTGAACCAGCCTGGGGTTTGTGTTCCGCCCAGGTGGTGACTCAGCTGGGTACGAAGCCTTTAGGGTCTTGACCGACTCGGGGCACCGCCGTGCCAGGGCCGAGTGGTGTCCCATGGGCCGCGATGCCGGTGAGCTCCTTTTGAGAGATTTGGCACAAGGAAGAACAAGCGTGGCGTTAGAAAGGGTCTTCTTTATTACTCATGCTTCTGGGAGTACATCATTGGTAATTCTGGCAGAGGTCGTTCGCATTTCAGGTACGTGGAATGGGTTTCCCATCGAGCTCTTCTAGTTTGTATGCCCTCCGGTGGAGTGTTTCGGTGATGCGGTAGGGACCCTCTCAGGAAGTGCGTTACCCGGCAACTCCTCCCCCCTCGGCCGTTTTAGGTGCAGAAGCTGATCCCCAGGACACCATCCCGATCGACTGCTCTGTGGGAGTGTTGTCGACGGTGGCTTGAGCTGGTGGAGGCCCCATGATGGCCGGCAGCAGCTGTTGCGTCTTCTGGACATACTTGCCAAGGTAGCCCCGCTGGATGAGCTCCTCGATGGCCGCTTTAAGCTGTAATAGCTATCGGTGTCGTGGCCGTAATCCCAGTGGAAACGGTAGTAGCGGCTCGCGTCGCATGGTGCACCTTTCTTCAAGGGTGGAGGACGTTGGAGGTAAGGCTCGCCCTCGATCTCCATCAGAATGTGGGATCGAGGGGCAAGGAGAGGAGTGAGCTTACTCTAGTCGGGGACAGGGCTTCGGTGCCTGTTGTCGAACCGGCGAGGTGAGTCGGATCGGCGATGTCGGGGAGGTCCGCTCGAGTTTCTTGAAGATTCCCGGCGGGTGAAGTCGGCTTCATCCGCGCGGATATATTTCTGAGCTCGGAGGAGGAGATCGGAATAAGAGCTTGGGGGCTTCTTATCCAGGAGAAGGTGAAGCGGGACGGAAGGAGTCCTCGCTTTAGCGCCAGGGCCGCCACCATGTCGTCGAGATGGTAGACCTCGAGGGCGGCGGTTTTGAATCGGGACACGAAGTCCCGTAGTGACTCTCCTTCCTTCTGATGGATGGAAAAAAGGCTGTCTGCCACCCTTGGGATCCGGCGGCAGGCATCAAAGTGGGCCAAGAATGCCCTCTCCAGCTCTCGGAAGGAGTCAATGCTGTGAGGGGGCAGGCGTGAGTGCCATGCACGGGCGGCCTTCCACAGAGTTGCGGGGAAGGCCTTGTAGAGGAGGGCGTCTGAGGTGCCTTGGACTTGCATCATAGCTTTGTAACTCTCGTTGTGGTTGAGGGGGTCGATCGTACCATCGTACGGGTCCACCTGGGGGAAGCGGAACCTCGAGGGAACCGGTTCCTCCAGTATGCGGCGAGTGTAGGGAGGACGAGTGTCGAACTCTTCCTCCGGCTGATGGTTGATTTTCTTGGCGAGCTTGTCGAGGCGCCTGTTGTACTCCTCCAGGCGTTCCTCCACCTGGCGGCTGATCATCGGGGCCCTCCGAGGTGGCTCGAAGGAAGAAGAAGAGCAGGCAAAGAGATGGAGATGAAAGTCAGGACTTCCGCTTTGGTTCCTCGTGATGATGTGGCTTGGGAGGAAATTTGTTGGGGCCGCGGTCAGAGGACTGTGGCTGCTTGGAGGGCTCGCGTCGAGGCTTCCTAGGGGAAACTTGACGTCGGCCGGTCTCTCGCCGACCAGCCTCCTGCCGAGGGGAGCCTCCCCTCGCCGACTACTGGCTGGCGAGGGGAGCAGTCTGATGCTGGGTGGCCACGGACAGTCGTTGCTGGAGCCCGTGGATCATGGCGGTGAGATTCTGGACCTGCTGGGAGAGGGTTGCCAGCTGCTCCACTGTTTGGACAGCGGCGTCCGGCGGCGGGCCGGCAACCGGAGGGTTGGTAGCAGGAGGATTGGCCTCCTGATGCCCAGTTGGCAGGAGGAGCCCCGCTGGGCAGCTGACGGAGGCATCCCGAGCTCGCGTCACCACCATGGCTTCTGGAAGAAGAGAGGGGATGAAAGATGTAGCTCAGGGAGAACGTTCGCTACTTTTTCTTATACCCCCTTCCTGGCATGCCAATCTGATGACGCTCGATCACCTCTCCTGGACATTGGGAACGGAGGTGCTTCTCGAATCCTCGCTTCGCCGGGTTGCCTGCAAAGAAGTCCCGGGACCGGAGGGGTGGCCTCCGGTGGGACCCTCCGATGGCCAAGTTAGTGACTGAGGTCACAGCTGAAGAAGGGCTCGAGTGAGCCCTGTTTTGTGTGGAAGAAGAGGGATCTCCGAGAGGAGGAATCCCTTTTAGAGTTGAGATGGCGATTTTGGGGTTTATCGCGCATACCTGTTTACTGGGTGGATTCACCTTTTTATAGGGGTTGATCCTGGCATGATCATGGGGGACTGCGTGAGTCAGAAGATCTACTGAGCCCTTGCGCGAATCTGGGCTGGTTAGTGAACTACGTCCCATCAACCGGCGGGGCTGTCGGGCGGCGTGCATCGGTGCTGTCGGGCGGCGTGCGTCTGGCACTGTCGGGCGGCGCACGTCAGAGAGGCGGTTTCTTGAGCCGTTGGGGCTGATCCGGCAGGAACTAGGGAATCCTGTCTTATCAGGGCCGAGCTGGGTCGACCCGAGATAGCTGGGGCCCATCCCGCTGACAAGGTGCCGGGGCCGCCTAGCTTGGAAGTGCCGGGGCTGCTTGGGAGGTACCGGGGCTGACTTGTTTGGAGATGTTGGGGCCGGCTGGGAAGTGCCGGGGCCGCCTAGCTTGGAAGTGCCGGAGCAGACTTGCTTGGAGATGTCGGGGCCAGTTGGGAAGTTCCGGGGCCGCATATCTTGGAAGTGCTGGCCTTTGGGGCCGACTGTCTTGGAGGTGCCTGGCTTAGAGGTGCCGGTCTTGGAGGTGTCGACCTTTGGGGCCGACTATTTGGAGGTGGGCCGACTGTCTTGGTGATGCCGGCCTTGGAGGTGCCGGTCTTGGAGGTGTCGGACTTCGGGGCCGACTATCTTGGAGGTGTCGGCCTTTGGGGCCGACTGTCTTGGAGGTGTCGGCCTTTGAGGTGCCGGCCTTGGAGGTGCCGGTCTTGGAGGTGTCGGCCTTTGGGGCCGACTGTCTTGGAGGTGTCGGCCTTTGGGGCCGTCGGTCTTGGAGGTGTCGGCCTTTGGTGCCATCGGTCCTGGAGGTGCCGGCCTTGGAGGTGCCGATCTTGGAGGTGTCAGCCTTTGGGGCCGTCGGTCTTTGGGGCCGTTGGTCTTGGAGATGTTGGCCTTTGGGACCGACTGTCTTGGAGGTGCCGGCCTTGGAGGTGCCGGTCTTGGAGCCGTCGGTCTTGGAGATGTCGGCCTTTGGGGCCGACTGTCTTGGGGCCGTCGGCCTTTGAGGCCGTCGGTTTTCGGGTGTGTCATGCCCCAGACCTAAAAGTTTCAGCTAGGGTGACAACCCGCCGCGTGCCGAGCACGCAAGGCGTCCCGAAACATGACACTGAGTTCAAGAAAAGCAATAACCTATATATCATTCAAGTCCATGGCTTTAATACAATCCATAACTAAAGATTTGGGCTACAAGCTCTACACATAAGCATTAATGGGGTTACATCAACATATGAATCCACTTTATTTTAAATAGAAGCTCCAACGAACCTATGGTTCCTTACACACCACAATAATATAGTCTGGGCATCAAGCCCTACACATAAATACACTGGTATAGCAATAAAACAAGAATCTATATTTGAGTTGAGGTCCATCACTCCAACATGTTATTCTCAAATCTCATGGTCCTGTAATAAAAAAAAACATTATAATATTTTCATGAGATTACACTCAGTAAGTAAACCATGTTATGCAGTCAAATCATAGCATGATAATCAATAAACACATAGATGATTTGCATGCTTAAACATTATACAATTACTCAAACATGCAATGTAAGTAAACCCATTATTGTTATATTATATCATATGTGTCCCACGGCCCTGCAATGCCCCATAACAAAGGAGAGCCGCGGCGGCACATATAAATATAATTCAAATCATTTGCACTCATCATTGTTGTATTATATCATAGCAAATTATCAGTGCATATAAACAATTCATTGTCATATTATATTATATATGTCCCACGGCCCTGCAATGCCCCATAACAAAGGAGAGCCGTGGCGGCACATATAAATATAATTCATTCTTTTGCATTCACAATCACTCCATTATGCAATGTAAGTATTATATCATGCATGTCCCATGGCCCTGCAATGCCTCATCTGAGCACATCCTCCAGATGTGTATGGCCATAGCAAAGGAGAACCACGGCGGCACTTATGAATATAATACTAATCATTTGTAGTAACCGCTCAATTATACTATATAAGTAAACCCACTGTTTATACTCTCAATGGTAACTGTAAATGTGACCCACGGCCCTGCAATACCTCAATCAGAGCACATCCTCCAGATGCATGGCCATCAATATCCACAGAACACATTGTACGATGTGTGAGGCCATACCATAACAGAACACACTCTACGATGTATGTGGCCATAAAAATCATACAGAACATGTCTACAATATGTGGGGCCATATCATAACAGAATACATCTCCAGTGTGTGTGGCCATAAAAATCATACAGAACACATCTACAATGTGTGGGCCATAGTAAAGGAGAACCGCGGCGACACATAACAGTACCTCACATCACTTCAATACATCAATCAATACATCAATCATGTAGCAAAACAGTGGATTATACTTACTGAACAATTGCATGTAATATATCACATCAATGTCATACTAACTGCATCTCTCATGCATAATAACTGCATCTCTCATGCATAGCAACTGCATCTCTCATGCATAATAACTGCATCCCTCATGCATATCATCCACACATGAAATCATAGCACATGAACAGCCATGTATTCATCTACTTACAATTTAGCCAATAACAATTCTTCATATCACAATTCACAATTTAAATACGCATATCCTGAAATAAATTATTTAATGAACTGATAACTGGTTTACTTACCTCCGCACGCAATCCAACAGATATATCAGCTAATCAGATGTCGGGATACCTGGAGGATTATTTTACACAATTAAATGATTAAAATCTGGATCATGAAATGATTCCTAAGGCTCTACCCTGACCAATCCACGGGCCCAACTTCAGACTCAATATCTTTCACCATACTCACTCAAATGGGGAAGTAAAATCATCCCCAGAAACTAGATTCAACCTAGATTCCAACCATATAATTATTTTATATTTTTTGGCCCGTTACAGGGCCCAAAAACTAGCCCCAAAGCTGTTCGTTGCACGGCCCAATAGGGCCCAAACGATGGCAGCCCAGCAGCCCAGCCAATTCTTCGATCCCCGCTCCTCTGTTTCATCCGAAACAGAGGACAGTATCCGACCGGCGGCCAGGGCCACCGCCGGCCTAATTCCGTCCGGCCCTGCCACCGAGGCCGGGCCGGAGCTGGCCGCCGCCGCGGCCGGCTTCAATTTCCCCTCTTTCCACTTCAGTTTCTCTCCTTCTCTCTTTTTTTCTCCGCTGCTCCCGCGTGGAATTCATCGCGCCGGCGACGATTTCGGTCAAATTGGGGCCGGTCCGGCCGCCGTTGGCCGGACCAGAGCCGGCCGCCACCGCGGCCGGCCTCCCTCTCTCTCCCTCGCCTTAATTTTCTCTCGACTTCTCCCTTACGTCCGCGCGGCACGTCTTTGTGCTGGCGGCACGGCCGGCCACCTTGGCCGGCCGGACCTCCACCGGACGCATGCCCGGCGCCGGTGGAGGCGACAGGCGGAAGCTCGGGCCCGGCGAGGCGGCGAGCACGCCGCCGGGCCCGAACCAACCGGTGGAAGCCGGTTCGGCTTCCGCCACCGCGCGAGAGGAGGGCCAATTGGCCCTCCCTCTCCTCTCTCTCTCCACCACTACTCCGCCGGACGCCTCCCCCGGCGCCGGCGGAGTCGCCGGCCAAGTCTCAGGCCCGGCGCGGCGGCGAGCACGCCGTCGGGCCTAAACCAAGCGTCGACCGGCTGGAATTCCTGTGCGCTCCCTCTCTGTCTCTATCTTTCTATCTATCTCTCTCTCTCTCTCTCTCTCAAGGGATTACCCAGGGGATTACCTGATGACAGAAGTGCGCCTGCCTGAAGGAAGGGTCCTCATCCTCCCTATTTAATCACAGTGCAGCGTTTCTGATCTGAGTTTTCTCGGAAGGCCAAATGCTTAGCCTGGAGCGAAGCGTTAGTCCGAGAACTCAATAGTCAGGAGCTTGGTTCATTTGAACCAAGCCTGGTTCATCTGAACCAAATCTGGTTCGTTTGAACCGGGTATTACATCCTCCCCTCCTTATAAAAATTTCGTCCTCGAAATTTGATATACATCTAATAGAATATAAATCCAATTTTTCTATCTCATAATCAGCTAAATTTCATTCAAAAGTCACCGTCATCGATACATCATTAATCTTTATAAGTCAATTCTTTCTTAAGCTAAATTGGTTCAAGTTCTAGCATATAACGGGGTTTGAAATACACCTCCACGAAATTAAATGTCCACAATTTTGTACTATTAAAGATATTCACTAGCAACTTTTATTTCATTCCCAAGTACCCAAATGACATATCCAACTTACAAAATTTGATCTTTCTACCAAATAAAATTGAATCCAAATAAAATTGAATTCCATAAGAAGTATTCCTTTTTTTTTTTTAACTTCTCACAACACAATCATTATAAATATCATAGAATCCATCATTCTTAAGGTTAGTAACACATCAGGTATTCATAATTTCTCGATAGGACAATTCCAAGTTCTTTTGAATTAAATATAAGATAGTTTTCTTCCAATGCTCTCTCAACTCATAAATAGTTGAATGTGCCATTAGTCATTACGATACTTATATCAATCATTATAACATACTTGGTTTTACTCTTGAATACTTCATGCTAACATCAATCATAATTAACTAATTTAATTTCTTGGAATGATAGTGCCATCATAATCATCAGTATGATTATTTTATCTCCTTCATATATATCAATAATACCACCATAACTAATCGATTTCTCTTGAATAGGTCAGTATATCCTCAATAAGTAATGCAAATTTAAATGATTCAAATTCTTGAATCGATTATTTCGTTACCAATGATTATCAAAATCATCTATAGATTATGCAATGTCTCATGCCATAATATGACCAACTAATTTAAACCCTTCAAATATCTCAAAGTGACTTCACTAATCTAGCTCAGATAGATACAAGACTTATAAGGTCAGTAAAGATTGAAAATGCACTTACCATCCGAAAGACATAATTGAAATTTATAGTAATCTCTCTATGACTTGAAAGTGATAGTAGATATATCTTTAACCATAATCCATAATTGATAATAATCAACATAAAATCATCTCCCTTCTATTTTTTTTTTTATTATTATTATAATTATGCCACTTATGGCCGATCAATAATTTATCCATCCTAGAGAAAGATATCTCCTTAGGAACTATGAAGAAAGGTACAATAAGTATGCACAATAAATTAATGAATAGGTATCTTGATTTAGAAATCTATTAATAGATAAAAATCCCCATGAAATTCTTTATCAGTAGAGTTTATCTCATTCTCATTATTGCTAAAATCTTTCACTTTCTACCATCAAAATATTTGGTCATTTATAGCCAAAATCAGTTCTAAAGATTTAATAGAGTCTACTGCTCTCAAAACTTAAACAGTAATCGTCTCAGAATTTAAAATTTTATAATCTTCCTAAATGATCCATCATGATATAATAAGCAATCAACCACTTCATTAGCATCAATATCAACCATCTCCATATCTAGCAAAATAACAATCAGTTTTGAATCTATGATATCCATAAATAAAGTCTCTTAGTAAAATTCACTATATATACTTATCCATCCAGACTCAAATTCAGAAAGTACTCAATTATGCTTAATCAAAAATATGTAATTAACTATTTCATTCCCAAAATATCATCAATATTAATCATCCCTATAACCGGTAGATTAACTCATAATCTTAAACTTACAATATCAACAATGTAAGTTCCACTATTAAAATTCATTATATACATCCACATTCAAATTCAGATTTAATACCTCAAAATCCATATCAACACAATTGCAATATAGACATAATGATGTTATCTTAGTCATATTAGTCATCCACTACTATGTTTATTCCATAAATTCATCTATCTTTTATTGCATATCCAATTAAAATTTCATCTCCCATATTATTTAAAGGTCTAAAACTATTACGAATCATTTCCAACAAGTTTAATTGAACTAAGACCTCTAGAAGCCCCTTGACCTCCTCATTGGTCAAGGTCACCAGCTTGGGAGTTTCACAATATCATTGGCTTGCGATGGTTCATTCTTAATCCCTATCAAATTTGTAATTCAATTAATATCTTGATAAACTTTAAATTTCAAGCTTCCAAAGCATAATTCATGACATTCCTTGAAAGTCATAATTGTCTCCATATCATCCAAGTTTTTTTTTTTTTTTGCCTAGAGTGTCATTATGCATATGTCCCTAAGGTCATAACCTGGGTCCTGTGGGTTATGGGCCCACCACGCTTCTGCTGCGCACTCTGATGTTGCATGTCCTGCATAGACTGCGCCATACCCAAGAGAGCTTGAAGCATCTCGGACTGGAATCGCTGGTGCTCAGTTCCTACTGGGTTGGCAGGGGCCACACCTCCAGTAGTTCCCTTGACCCACCGGCAGATCGGCATTACCGGCCAGAGAGTCCTCCTCATACAGTTGGCTCCTAGTACGGCGAGCCATAACTAATTCCTGGTAAATTGGATGTGGTTAATATCATCATAAACTAATGTGTCAGGTGTCTCTAAATATAATGTCATCAAGATATGTTCTCTCCATGTTATCATGTCAATATGTCTGTGTCCCTAGGGTCATAAGTTCTCTACCTGTTATCATGTCAATATGTCCGTGTCCCTAGGGTCATAAGTTCTCTACCTGTTATCATGTCAATATGTCCGTGTCCCTAGGGTCATAACCAGGCTCTGATACCATAAAAGCTGTCACGCCCCAGACCTAAAATTTTGAGCTAGGGTGACAACCCGCCGCGTGCCGAGCATGCAAGGCATCCCGAAACATGACACTGAGTTCAAGAAAAGCAATAACCTATATATCATTCAAGTCCATGGCTTTAATACAATCCATAACTAAAGATTTGGGCTACAAGCTCTACACATAAGCATTACTGGGGTTACATCAACATATGAATCCACTTTATTTTAAATAGAAGCTCCAACGAACCTATGGTTCCTTACACACCACAATAATATAGTCTGGGCATCAAGCCCTACACATAAATACACTGGTATAGCAATAAAACAAGAATCTATATTTGAGTTGAGGTCCATCACTCCAACATGTTATTCTCAAATCTCATGGTCCTGTAATAAAAAAAACATTATAATATTTTCATGATATTACACTCAGTAAGTAAACCATGTTATGCAGTCAAATCATAGCATGATAATCAATAAACACATAGATGATTTGCATGCTTAAACATTATACAATTACTCAAACATGCAATGTAAGTAAACCCATTATTGTTATATTATATCATATGTGTCCCACGGCCCTGCAATGCCCCATAACAAAGGAGAGCCGCGGTGGCACATATAAATATAATTCAAATCATTTGCACTCATCATTGTTGTATTATATCATAGCAAATTATCAGTGCATATAAACAATTCATTGTCATATTATATTATATATGTCCCACGGCCCTGCAATGCCCCATAACAAAGGAGAGCCGTGGCGGCACATATAAATATAATTCATTCTTTTGCATTCACAATCACTCCATTATGCAATGTAAGTATTATATCATGCATGTCCCATGGCCCTGCAATGCCTCATCTGAGCACATCCTCCAGATGTGTATGGCCATAGCAAAGGAGAACCACGGCGGCACTTATGAATATAATACTAATCATTTGTAGTAACCACTCAATTATACTATATAAGTAAACCCACTGTTTATACTCTCAATGGTAACTGTAAATGTGACCCACAGCCCTGCAATACCTCAATCAGAGCACATCCTCTAGATGCATGGCCATCAATATCCACAGAACACATTGTACGATGTGTGAGGCCATACCATAACAGAACACACTCTACGATGTATGTGGCCATAAAAATCATACAGAACATGTCTACAATATGTGGGGCCATATCATAACAGAATACATCTCCAGTGTGTGTGGCCATAAAAATCATACAGAACACATCTACAATGTGTGGGGCCATAGTAAAGGAGAACCGCGGCGACACATAACAGTACCTCACATCACTTCAATACATCAATACATCAATACATCAATCATGTAGCAAAACAGTGGATTATACTTACTGAACAATTGCATGTAATATATCACATCAATGTCATACTAACTGCATCTCTCATGCATAATAACTGCATCTCTCATGCATAGCAACTGCATCTCTCATGCATAATAACTGCATCCCTCATGCATATCATCCACACATGAAATCATAGCACATGAACAGCCATGTATTCATCTACTTACAATTTAGCCAATAACAATTCTTCATATCACAATTCACAATTTAAATACGCATATCCTGAAATAAATTATTTAATGAACTGATAACTGGTTTACTTACCTTCGCACGCAATCCAACAGATATATCAGCTAATCAGATGTCAGGATACCTGGAGGATTATTTTACACAATTAAATGATTAAAATCTGGATCATGAAATGATTCCTAAGGCTCTACCCTGACCAATCCATGGGCCCAACTTCGGACTCGAATATCTTTCACCATACTCACTCAAATGGGGAAGTAAAATTATCCCCAGAAACTAGATTCAACCTAGATTCCAACCATATAATTATTTTATATTTTTTGGCCCGTTACAGGGCCCAAAAACTAGCCCCAAAGCTGTTCGTTGCACGGCCCAATAGGGCCCAAACGATGGCAGCCCAGCAGCCCAGCCAATTCTTCGATCCCTGCTCCTCTGTTTCATCCGAAACAGAGGACAGTATCCGGCCGGCAGCCAGGGCCGCCGCCGGCCTAATTCCGTCCGGCCCTGCCACCGGAGGCCGGGCCGGAGCTGGCCGCCGCTGCGGCCGGTTTCAATTTCCCCTCTTTCCACTTCAGTTTCTCTCCTTCTCTCTTTTTCTCTCCGCTGCTCCCGCATGGAATTCATCGCGCCGGCGATGATTCCGGTCAAATTGGGGCCGGTCCGGCCGCCGTTGGCCGGACCAGAGCCGGCCGCCGCCTCCCCTCTCTCTCCCTCGCCTTAATTTTCTCTCGACTTCTCCCTTACATCCGCGTGGCACGTCTTTGTGCTGGTGGCACGGTCGGCCACCTTGGCCGGCCGGACCTCCACCGATGCACGCCCGGCGCTGGTGGAGGTGACAGGCAGAAGCTCGGGCCCGACGAGGCGGCGAGCACGCCACCGGGCCTGAACCAACCGGCGGAAGCCGAACCAGCTTCCGCCACCGCGCGAGAGGAGGGCCAATTGGCCCTCCCTCTCCTCTCTCTCTCCACCACTACTCCGCCGGATGCCTCCCCCGGCGCCGGCGGAGTCGCCGGCCAAGTCTCAGGCCCGGCGCGGCGGCGAGCATGCCACCGGGCCTGAACCAAGCGTCGACCGGCTGGAATTCCTGTGCGCTCCCTCTCTGTCTCTATCTTTCTATCTATCTCTCTCTATCACGCCCCAGACCCAAAATTTTGAGCTAAGGTGACAACCCGCCACGTGCCGGGCATGCAAGGCGTCTCGAAACATGACACTGAGTTCAAGAAAAGCAATAACCTATGTATCATTCAAGTCCATGGCTTTAATACAATCCATAACTAAAGATTTGGGCTATAAGCTCTACACATAAGCATTACTGGGGTTACATCAACATATGAATCCACTTTATTTTAAATAGAAGCTCCAACGAACCTATGGTTCCTTACACACCACAATAATATAGTCTGGGCATCAAGCCCTACACATAAATACACTAGTATAGCAATAAAACAAGAATCTATATTTGAGTTGAGGTCCATCACTCCAACATGTTATTCTCAAATCTCATGGTCCTATAATAAAAAACATTATAATATTTTCATGAGATTACACTCAGTAAGTAAACCATGTTATGCAGTCAAATCATAGCATGATAATCAATAAACACATAGATGATTTACATGCTTAAACATTATACAATTACTCAAACATGCAATGTAAGTAAACCCATCATTGTTATATTATATCATATGTGTCCCACGGCCCTGCAATGCCCCATAACAAAGGAGAGCCGCGGCGGCACATATAAATATAATTCAAATCATTTGCACTCATCATTGTTGTATTTTATCATAGCAAATTATCAGTGCATATAAACAATTCATTATATTATATATGTCCCACGGCCCTGCAATGCCCCATAACAAAGGAGAGCCGCGGCGGCACATATAAATATAATTCAAATCATTTGCATTCACAATCACTCCATTATGTAATGTAGGTATTATATCATGCGTGTCCCATGGCCCTGCAATGCCTCATCTGAGCACATCCTCCAGATGTGTATGGCCATAGCAAAGGAGAACCACGGCGGCACTTATGAATATAATACTAATCATTGGTAGTAACCGCTCAATTATACTATATAAGTAAACCCACTGTTTATACTCTCAATGGTAACTGTAAATGTGACCCACGGCCATGCAATACCTCAATCAGAGCACATCCTCCAGATGCGTGGCCATCAATATCCACAGAACACAATGTACGATGTGTGAGGCCATACCATAACAGAACACACTCTACGATGTATGTGGCCATAAAAATCATACAGAACACATTGTAAGATATGTGGGCCATACCATAACACACTCGTCAGTGTGGGAGGGCGTAAAAATCATACAGAACATGTCTACAATATGTGGGGCCATATCATAACAGAATACATCCCCAATGTGTGTGGCCATAAAAATCATACAGAACACATCTACAATGTGTGGGGCCATAGTAAAGGAGAACCGCGGCGACACATAACAGTACCATACAATACATCAATACATCAATACATCAACACATAGCAAAACAGTGGATTGTACTTTAATTTTTATATCAATATCATAACATTTATATTTTTCATGCTCAGCATTCATTATGAAATAAATCTCAGTCATAGCATATAAACAACAGTATATTGCCAGCATTCATTTAATTAAGCAATGTCCATGAATATTCCATGCATAACACAATATAAATTTCACAATTCAATTACACATATCCTGAAATAATTTATTTAATAACTGATAACTGGCTTACTTACATTCGCGCGCAATCCAATAGATATATCAGCTAATCAGATGTCGGGATACCTGGAGGATTATTTTACACAATTAAATGATTAAAATCTGGATCATGAAATGATTCCTAAGACTCTACCCTGACCAATCCATGGGCCCAACTTCGGACTCGAATATCTCTCACCATACTCACTCAAATGGGGAAGTAAAATCATCCCTAGAAACTAGATTCAACCTAGATTCCAACCATATAATTATTTTATATTTTTTGGCCCGTTACAGGGCCCAAAAACTAGCCCCAAAGCTGCTCGCTGCACGGCCCAATAGGGCCCAAATGATGGCAGCCCAGCAGCCCAGCCAATTCTTCGATCCCCGCTCCTCTGTTTCACCCGAAACAGAGGACAGCATCCGGCCGGCGGCCAGGGCCGCCACCGGCCTAATTCCGTCCGGCCCAGCCACCGGAGGCTGGGCCGGAGCCGGCCGCGGTTCATTCAACCTCAATTTCTCTCCTTCTCTCTCTTTCTCTCGCAGCTCCCGCGTGGAATTCATCGCACCGGCGACGATTCCGGCCAAATTGGGGCTGGTCTGGCCGTCGTTGGCCGGACCAGAGCCGGCCGCCGCCGCGGCCGGCCTCCCCTCTCTCTCCCTCTCCTTAATTTTCTCTCGTCATCTCCCTCACGTCCGCGGCACGTCTTTGTGCCGGCGGCAGCGGCCACCTTGGCCGGCCGGACCTCCACCGGACGCACGCCCGGCGCCGGTGGAGGCGACAGGCCAAAGCTCGGGCCCGGCGAGGCGGCGAGCACGCCGCCGGGCCCGAACCAACCGGCGGAACCCAGTTCGGTTTCCGTCATCGTGCGAGAGAAGGCCAATTGGCCTTCTCTCTCTTCTCTCCCTCCACCACCACCCCGCCGGACGCCTCCCCCGGCGCCGGCGGGGTCGCCGGCAAAGGCTCAGGCCCGGCACGGCGGCGAGCACGCCGCCGGGCCTGAACCAAGGTGATCGGCCGGTAACCAATCTTTCCGCCTCTCGCATCCTCTGTCTCCCTCTGCGTCTCTCTTTCTCACGCTCTCTCTCTCTCTCTTCCCGACTATCTCTCTCCCTCTTTTGGGCTCTCTCTCTCTCATGCTATCTCTCTCTCTCATGCTATCTCTCTCTCTCTCACCATTGCCCCATCGGCGCCTGGTGGCACGAGGCCGGCGTAGTCCTTGTCTAGGTCTTGGCTCTCCCGAGGGTCCGGCCCTATATGACTAAAGCGAGGTCGCTCGTGGATGGGTAGAAGCTGCCCTGGTGCCGACGAAGCCCCAAGGGGTCCCACGTCAGTGACCCGAGGTTTCGAAAGTAACACATTGTAGTTGACCAAAAATAATTTCATTGATGATAGTGTTTACAAAATGCCGACTGAGTCGGACTTAGTACAAAAACAAGAGAAAACGACAAGGTCAAGGGTCGGCTGTGGGCTCGTCGTCGGAAGGGCCCCCTTGGACCCTTGGTCCGACTCGACATCCATGGTCTGAGGGAGGTCCAGAACCCAGGCCACTTTCTTTCTAGCATCGCGGAACCCCTGGAGGTAGGCGTCCGCGTTGGCCTAAGCCAGCTCATCGGCGAAGCACTCTGACCCCTTGAACTCTTCAACCGCCGCTACGACTCGGGCCTCGGCGGCAGCCTCTGCTTCTCGGGCTCACGCCTCCTTCTCCTCTGCAATGGAGACCGCCTCCCTCTCGTCCTCTTTGGCATGCGCGGCCCTGGCCTCGACCGCCTGGATGGCCGAGTCTAGCTCGGCGATATGGAGGTCCCGGTCCTCGATGGTGCTCTCGGCCTCGCAGAGTTGACTGAGTGCCACCCAGAGCTGGTTGGCTTCGGCCTCCGTTCGAATGGCGGCCCCCCTTGCCTCGGTTGCATGGTCATTTCTCGCCACCTCCAAAGCCCTTTCTGATGCCTCCATGGCCCTCTCCGCCGCCTCGGCTCGGGCCTGAGCCTCCTCGACGTCCCGCCGGGCCTGAAGGATGAGGGCCTCCCCCTCGTTGATCACATCCCTGGTGGCTCCCAGGGAGTTTGTCACCTGCATCTAAGTCGTCAGCCATGCAAACCATCAGGTAGCTAAGGGCCGAAGAGTCACTTACCTGGACGAGGGCCGAGAAGGCTTCCCTGAAGAATCTGGACGCCCCCAGATTCCTGAGCTCCTCCTGGAACTCGGGCAGCATGACTTGGGACATGAGCCGCTTCGCTCGATGCCCATCGTTCATGAGAGAGAACCCACGGGGGGTTGGTTCGACCCTGCTCCCCTCGGCGGTCTCGATGCGCTTGGGCTCGGCATGCGGAGGGCTGCCTGCCGGCATTTCCTCTAGGGGCAAGCTCACCGCCGCGGTGGGCCCCACGCTCTGATCCTGCTCTGCCTCCATTGGGGCTGGCTCGGCGGGTGCCTGGGGCTCCTCTGCCGCCCCCTCGACCCTCACCTCCGGGGGGGTGTCGGCTGTCAAGTCCATCGGCGCAATCGGAGACTCTTGGCACTCGGGAGGCAGGGAAACCCGCGCCATCGGACGCTTGGGGGCCGGGGCCTGCTGCCTCTCGCTTGGCCTTCCCTTGGCCCTCATTCTCTTGATGGCAGCCTTCCTAAGCTTAGCAACTGGGACCTTCATCACTGCGCAATGTCGGTCGGAGTTAGTAAAAAAAAAGGGGAAAGAAAAGAAAGAGAGAGAGAAGGAAATTTGGCTAAGTACAGGGACATCTGTTACTCACCGCTTCGGGTGGTGAGGCCCGCCAGCCGGAGATTATCCTCCAATAGAAGCATGTTGTACCTGGGGATGTCGGCGGTCAATAGTTGCCCCAGTGCTTCTTTGTCTCCCGGGAGAACGGTGGAGTTCATGTTGGGCCGAAGGTCAGGGTCCCCCCACTCGGGCTTAACTTGGTCAAGGTCCGCAAAGAAGAACCGGGACTTCCATCCCTTGACGGAGGAGGGGAGGAGCAACTTGAGGACACGGCCGGGTCGGGACTGGAACAGCCACCAACCTGCCTACTGCCTAAGGGTGTAGAAGCTGCGGAAGAGGGAGAGTCGGGGGGTAACTTGGAGATGGTGGCAGAGGACAATAAAAGCACAAATGGTTCGAAGGGAGGTCAGGACCAGCTGGGTGGGAGTCAAGGAGTAATAGTCCAAAAGATTGATGAAGAAATGATGAAAAGGTAGGCAGAGGCCTAACCTAAAGGATATTTCGTAGATGGCCACTCTACCGGGCCGGGAGGAGACCACCAACCCTGTCGTCGGGGGTCGGAAAGAAAAGCCCGATGTCTTGGGAGATCTAGTAACGGGCCCTAATCTTAGCCAGATCCTGGCCTGTTACTGTGGAGGCAGTCCCCGTCGGGGATTCCGCCCCCACCCTTTGAGAGGTGCCGGCGGCCGCCCGGTGCCTCCGTGTCGGAGCCCTGTGGGCGGCTTGCCGTTGAGCAATAGGAGCACGATCCTCCGGATCGAAGGACCATGAGGGAGTAGGAGAAGGAGAGGCATGAAGCCTCGCAGGAGAAATCCGGTCCTCGGGATCAACCGACGAGGACCAGGAGGGAGAAGAAACCATGGCGAAGGTTTGAAGGAGGGGGAAGGCTTCGGGAAGATGGAGGAGCTAACTTGTGACAGAAATGGTGAACACCGGTTCTCGGGTTGCAGGGGAGGTCAAGGGACAGAAGAAGACGAAGACAGCTGAAGCAAAGTGGCAAAATCTGGCCTTTGCCCAGGTTTTATCAGTTTTCAAATCATCCCGCCTCTTTTGGCCAGCCACACGGACCCTCGCTATAGGCTCATGATGACGCCTCGGCAGGCACTCAGATCGATGACAGTGACCCCTTCACATCCCCCGGGTCGCCCGTGCTAAGCTATCGCAGCGCCCAGTGACACGTGTCCAGGGGCGGTTGGCATCGGACGGGGATCAGCCACTTGGGAGGTGGCACCCCTTCCGCTTTGCCAGGGTGGGCTCGCTTTGTCTCAGGGGCGAGGGGGCATCTGATGTGGTTGATCCTACATTGTCAAAGTAAAAGGTAAGCAAACGGTGAACTGACGGAGCCCAACCTCGGCCTCGTGGGATGGCCTCGGCCTCCGAGGTCCCCTCCTCGGTCTCCAAGGTTCCCCTCGGCCTCGAGCTTCAGCCTCGGCCTCAAGCTTGCGTCTCGGTCCGGCCGCCAGGGCTAGCAACCCGCTGCCTCGAGCCACCTGACATGCCCACGTGGCCCACCAACCGCCTGCAGCGGCCACGTGACCCACCACTCGCCTGCAATAGCACGTGGCTATACCCCGTAACGGCGCACGCCAAATGCAACCATATCTGCCTGCCACCCACAGCGCCACGCTCGCAGGTGGCAGGCGAGGCAGGATACATCTGACAGGCAGTTGCGACCCTTCACTATCAGCCTTGCTTCCCGTCTGTTAGTGGACAAGGGCACCTCGAAGTCAGCAACCTTCTAGAAGCGAAAAAGAGAGACTGTCGGACAGGTATAAAAGCCCATACTCGTAACGAGGGAAGGGGCCTAAACTCTAGTTCTCTAACTGATTTCTACTAGCTAACTCTTGTCTGTTCCCGAGTGGCTGACTTGAGCGTCGGAGGGTCCCCATTTGAGCATTCAGTCTTCGGAGACTTTTCTTGCAGGAGCCCGGCGAGGGAGATCTCCATTTTCCCGATGTTCAAGGAAGGTGACTTGGTGTCAACAGCCGGATACTGGACCTCCGGGGAGGACTTCTAGAAGCGGGAGGATCCCACTTGATAGATTTGGTATACACAGGTAATGCCAGATATAACATTAAATTTTCAAAATATTTTTAAATTAAATTAATTAAAAAAGTATATTATTATATATTTAATTTAAAAAAATTATATTTATAAATAATAATATTTAAAAAATTTTATATTTATAAATGATATTCGAAGTGGCTGATAAAATTGCTGAGATTATTACTATAAAATAAATTATCATTTAAAATATGTATCAAACATAATTATTTGATAAATTTATTTAAATTAATATCGGCTATCATCATTAATGTGTTCCTATTGCATCGGCATAGACTTTTCCTAATGGCTTATCATTTCATTTGAACCTGACAGTTTAATTTCTATTTTCCTTTTTAGTGTGTATATATATATATATATATATAATATAAAATAAAGAGAGGTATGAACATCGAAAGGGGTTGGTTGGGAAAAGTATAGAGAATGAGAAATGCTTAGATACAAGAAAGGGGAGCACGTGGGTGTGGAAAAATACTAAATTTGAGACAGTTGACCTTCCCGTGTTGACTTAGCTTAGGGTGAAACTAAGATTAGATCCAATTTAATTTTTTGAAAACCTTATCATGTTGATCTGAGTTTGAGTTTAGACTTTAGAGGCCGGATAATCTAGACCAAAACCAATCCAATCTATGTATACATACACATAAATATAGACATATAATTAATTTAGAATAATATATTAATTATATTGAGTTGACTTGAGAGTTGAGTTGATGATGTACGGTTGTTTTCAATAATTCTTCACAATACATTATTTCTAGACTTCTTATTTTTTGTTATTTTTGATGCTATAAAATGTCCTTGAATATATTATTTATATCTCTTCTTGCTTTTTACCTTCTATTATTAATTTAATTTTTGAAATTTAATCAAACAATTATTAATTAGTTTTTATTTAATTTTGGGTGATTTGAGAATCAATCCAATCTTGATTAGACTTGGTTAGGTTGATTCTATCTTGATTGGTTTGTTTCTAACTCTAAAATTTAGAAATTATTTGCCTTTGGATTGATTTTGAATTAGCCTTTAATTACTTCAACCAACTTCATGCATGGACACCTCTCCAACATCTATGAAGTGTATATAAAACAGAAATTATAAGTTTATTATGGAAGGAATTCTTATATATATAAAAGATGCAGCATGCTTGTGAGAATTTATGGTAGTGCATTTAGTTTTACATTAGTTATACCTTGCTATATATATCTGAAATACTTATTTAACACCAAGAAACTAAAATAATTTTATTTTAGTTTTGTTAAATAAAATTTTAAATTGTTACATATGGTATTACAATTATTTGGTCCATGTGGCATAAGGGCTTAGGTTCTTAGAATATTAAACTATATCTTGGCAAGAAAGATTTCCGTATTAACACTGCTACGCATTTTATGACGCTAAATTGTACACAAGCGATGTTTAAAATAATAAGAAAACTAAGCTTAGGGAACCGCAGGGCTGAATGGTCGAAAGCACTGGGCTATTACGATCAAAATATAAAATTTATAAACATAGATGGTTTGAGACTATTAAAAAAGAGCTACGCCTTGAGTACGCATTCATCAAAAAAAAAAAAAAAAGGCTATGAATCATGTACGGATCCATCATAGAATTTTAATGATAATGCATGTTATAAACTAATACTTCAAAAGATTTTTGCGACGATAATCTCCAAAACTTCGTCTAAACAACCAAGCATATCCATGATTTGAGATTTGGAAATCATTTAACACTGAAGAATATATCCGGAAACGCTTCAATCTTTTAACTCCATAGTTTGCATCATTTGCTCAATATATGACCACCAACACGCGAAATGAAATCCGATATATCTACAATAGTGGGTCCATCTTGTGTGGCACCATTATTGAAATTGAATTTCCCTAGAGTCAAGAATAAAAATTGATCATTCCTTCAACCTATTTAAATTAGAATTAACGAAACCAAAAAATTTGGATGTAGGTTGAATTTTTATATGGATGCACAAAAAATGCATCAACAATTATATAACCAAACTTATAATGAGAAATAAAGAAAAATAATTTTATCAATATTGATTCTATCATAACTTACCAAAATATAATATACAAGACTGGCTTACATTTAATGGCATTATGGTTAAAGAGCATAAAAAGGTGCTGGCCGGAAAGAGAAAGAAATGGTTGTTATATGAGAAGAAGGGGGAAGGAGGGTACGTTAAATTATAGTTGACTAGAATAGAATTTATAATTCTAGATGAAAGATTTGGAGTAAAGTTAATGTAAAAGAAATTAAAAATACCAATATAATATATAATATACATTATGTGAGAGAGAGAGAGAGATAAGATTATTTAATATGTTATTAGTTCAATCTTTCAATCCTTTTTATATTTGAAAAATTTTTCTTTCAATTTACATACCCAACGCATGCATGGTGCTGGCCGAGGTGAAAGAATCTAGGGGAGAACTCAACATGGAGCCGAAGACAAACATAAGTGTCCAAAATGTCAAAGCCAGTGCGCGTGAGTCGTCGCCGAGATTCATGATGGCAGGGCCCCTCAGCACCTCTTCAGCTCTCTGCTCTCTCCCCCATTTGCACCCACTCTCTTGCAAACGCTAGGGATGTAGATGTATCAGTTTAACTTGTGATTTAGCCTGTTTCCGACTTACCTACTTTGAGTTTGAATGCTTTATGAGTTGGATCAAACTTAAAAATTGGACCCAATCTAAAGCTCTGATCCACTTCAAATCATATATAGTTTTAAATAGAACCAATCTAGACTAGATTGTATATATATCATCTGAGTTTAATTAACTTAGATTAATAATAATAAACCTAATCCAAACCTAATTCAATTTGATTCAAAAATTTAAATTATATGAATCCCTCTCCACCACTGCTCTCTAAATACCTTTTTTTAATTTATTAAACAAACTCTCATTTAAATTAATTTCTCTCTTTTTTTTATTCCAATATATAGCTACATCTCTTCTTATTTATTTTTATTTAATTATATCTGAATATCCAAATTTCATTATTTTTCAATGAATTTTTATTTATAATACATTCGAGTGCCTCAGTCATATTAATATGTATTTATATTTGGCACAAAACTAAAATTTTTTGAATAAAAAATAATTTTAATTTAGTTCTTGTCAATTTTATATAAATTTTTTAATGATTTTATATTTATTTACTGATTATTTTATTTTGTGTAGGATAGAGTAACTAAATATTTGACTCAGATTATAAATATAATATGACCTAGTTTTGATTGAACATGAATATTTTGGGTTGAGTTCTAGTTATAGTTGATGCGACTTGACTTGAACAGCCTCCTAAATTTAGATTATTTTATGAATTCAATTTGAGTTCAGCTAACAAGTTAAGTCTATAAATAAAATCATAACCTAAACAGGAAACCAGTTAGGATTGTGCTAAACAGGAAACCAGTATGACCTAATCTACTTATAGCCTATCAACCATCACCATTACCCACTGCACTACTACCTTTACTTCCAACGACACCAGCATTGGATTAAAATCAGTTATGATGGACTCTCCCATCTTGATAATTAACCTCTCAATGGAGAAAGTTTTAATTAAAAGCAACTTCTATGCTCTATTTCTAAAGAGCTTCATCAAAGGTGCTACCTTTATTTTGAAGGCGACTTATTCCAAATACACATAAAAGCAGTATTAAACCTCTCAATTAGTTCAACTCTATGCTACGAAAATCTAAGCATATAGTTCAAGGATTGACCAAAGAAAGATTCCAAACTTCTTCATCTCTTCCTCTCAATTTTTGGAAGAGTGCATATACAAATCGGCTGAAAAATTCTCTGCCAAGAAAACTACGTTCTTTTTTTATTTTTCATTTTTAGTTCATGTGAAAAGATTAATTTGGAAAGTCAATAGCCATGAAAATTCATCCTGTTTGACTGCGCAACTAAAACAGCAAAGTTGAAATACTTGCTGGTCGTGATGAAGACTGGAAGCTGATTGTTTAGACCGGAGAAGCTTACGGAAGACAAAATCTATTAAATAAATTGTGAACTCTTTGGATCTCTTTTTCTTTCAACTTTTCTTTTTCCTTTACCTTTATTAATTATGAACGACAATGATACATGCGGACCACTCAGAAGCAAAAGCAAAAGCAAAATGGGGTGGTAGGGAGTCTACCACCCTCACTACAAGGGAATTTCTATTTGCACCGCTTCAATTGCTCCGTACATCTTCCCTAATTAAAAATAATAATCCTAAACTATCCTTAGCACCCTCCATCTCCTCCCCCCCTCCTCTCTTCTCCAGCACCAGCATCCCCTACTCTCCTCCCTCCTCCTTGGCACCACCCCCTACCCCTCCCTTCGGCCCCCGTCTCCTACCATCCCATCCCTGGCACCACCCCCACCCACCCCTCTCTCCTCATCCCCGGTCTCTCCCCACTCCCTGGCTCCAGCACCCCTCCACACCGTCTCCTTCCCTCCCTGGCACGGTGCCAGGAAGGGGGGGGGAGACGGTGCCGAGGGAGGGGGGCACCGGGGCCGGAGAGTGGGGAGAAGACCGGGGCCGGAGGAAAGGGGTGGGAGTGATGCTAGGGAGAGGGGAGGAGAGGGGGGGCTACGGGAGGGGAGGGGAGGGGAGGAGACGGGGACCGAGGGGAAGGGATGGGGGGCGGTGCTAGGAAAGGGGGAGGAGAGGGGGGGCGCCGAGGCCGGGAAGTGGAAAGGAGATCGGGGCCGAAGGGGAGAGATGGGGGGCGGTGTCAAGGAGGGGGAGGAGAGGGGGGGCGCCGAGGCCAGGGAGTAGAGAGGAGATCGGGGCCGAAGGGGAGAGGTGGGGGTGGTGCCAAAGAGGGAAAGGAGAGGGGGGGCTGCCGGGAAGGGGAGGAGAGGAGACGTAAGCCGGGGGGAGGGGTGAGGGGGGGAGGAGAGAGAGGGGCGCCGGGGCCAGGAAGTAGAGAGGAGACCGGGGCCGGGGAGTGGGGAAGGAGGGCAGTGCCAGGGACGGGGAGGAGAGGGGGGACTGGCAGGAAGGGGAGGAGAGGAGACGGGGGCTGGGAGGGAGGGGCGGGGGTGGTGCCAAGAAGGGGGGAGGAGAGGGGTAGTGCCGAGGCCGGGGAGTGGGGAGGAGACTAGGCCGGAGGAAAGGTATGGGGGGTGGTGCTAAGAAAGGGGAAGGAGAGGGAGGGTTGCCGAGGAGGGAAGGAGAGGGAGGGTTGCCGGAGAGGGAGGGGTGGGGGGCAGTGCCAGCAGGGAGGGGGGGGGGGGAGAGGGGGGGCGCCGGTGCCGGGAAAGGAAGGGGGGGAGGAGGAGATGGGGGTGCTATAAGGGTAGTTTAGAATTTTTTTTTAAATTGGGGAGGGGAGTGCTGAGCAATTTGAGTGGTGCAAATAGAAATTCCCTCACTACAACCATCAGAATAATACAAGCAACTGGGATCATTGCCACTCATCACTGTACTTGAGAATAGGGCCAGAATAGGGCCCTCAATCTATCACAACAATCTAAAACGAAAGCAGGCAAGCATGCAGTATCCTTTCAGCAACCCCTTTTTTTACTTCACCTTATTCATTTTCCCACCTAATGAAGTCCGTCTCTTATCACTGCTGCTAGTATTATTAGGCTGCCTCCCTGTCCGATTAGAGCCGTTTAATGCTTTCCTTGATGCAGAAGGAACGTGTGTCTGGAGTCCTAAATTACAGTATTGGAAAATAAAAGCCATTAGAATAATTCAAAATGGTTTTATTGAAAAAGAATGTCCTTAAAATAATGCAGTAAGTCAACAGGAACACCCAAGTTCGTTATAATGTTAAGTTTAAGCACAATTTAGAAATAAAACATGAATTCAGACATGAAAGATATGCACTACATGACAAGCTGTATATCTTAAAACACAAGCTTGGGGCAGGGGAAGGTGAGGGGTAGCTTCATAGCTTACAGCTGGGTTTAAAATTTGCACTTATTCTGATGTAATGTCAAACCTTCATAGCTTGTTGAGAAATTTTAAGCAAAAAAATAACCCTTTGGCAACGAATAATAATAAAGCTCATGCAACAAACGACTAACAAAGAAATGCTTGAACTCATATGACCAAGGAGGATCCTCGAAGACTTATCAGTGACCAAGATAAAGCAAATTTTGATGACACAACTTTTAACCTCAAAGCTGCAATTTACGAGAAAAAAGGGAGCCAAATGACAGACAATTTCAAAAGCATAAATCTCATTTTAAATTCAATGCTAGAGAAGTGAGAAAGGGTTAGAGATTGTTGAATATGTTAACAGATATATTATGGAGAAAATTAGTGTCCAATTAGCAAGCATCATAGATTCGGCGTACTTCTAATTCCCAGCTGTGATGAGATGACAAAAAGATCATGGACTAAAACGACAGGTACAAGAAAGGGAGATGCATCAATAGAACTTGTCATCACTGAAAATTGGCAGCTTAGAAATGCCAATATGATGAACATATCATTCCATCTGCCTAACAGATCATAATGCCCTAGTCTTCTGCAAGGGTTTTTGGCTGCAACTAGCGTACACAGAGTGATGCATGCTAAAGGATTCTTATATGGCAAGATGCTGTGCTGATTATGTTCCCAACGATTACTGTAGCCTAGGATGGTGTTCATTATTGCAAAATTAATAACAAAAAAACTAGAGAGATTTGTCCCATCATGTGTGCGTGCATCAAACATTGAACATCATAAAACAATGTGATACGCATAATTTAGATCATATGTTCTTGACCTATAAGATAATCTACTATAAAAAGACAAACAGTAAGTTATCTTTATGTTACTAAGAAACAAAAAAATTATCACGCAAGATTAGAATAAGTTACCACTGGCTAAACTGACATGTCACTCTAGCAATTTCGGCCAGATTGGTGTTCGCATTGTTCAACCAGAACTAATAAGCCAGGAGTTTTAAGATGCAAGCCAACCACCAAAAATACTGTGATAAAAAAATTCAAACATTTAATTTTCACGTTTAGATCCATAACATTCAATATATCTATGTTTGCACAATCATAAGTGCAGTTGCCGCTAAATTATGACAGAGACTCCTTTTCCATTAACAACTCTTGGAGATCAAAGCTTGTTTTCTTTTTTCTCAATGAAGAATCACTCCACATCTATAAATAGACCATTATTAGAAAAATCATCCTTCAGTGCATAGCAAAATAAATAGTTAATGTAAATGACCAGTAATAATCTATGTGATGGTCATAAGAACCAATCAAATCAAACCAGTATCTCTAGAATGCCATACAGATTTTTGCAACAAAAATTAACAGGTTTTTTTTTTTCAAGCTTTGATGTAACACAAGGAAGAAAATACACAACTGGTATATGCAGTGTAAGTTAACATTACATGCTGGACATATGAAAAATTGTCAGGTCACTTTCAATGTGCCAAATCCAAAATATAGATCCCTAAAATATTTAATGTTGTGATGATGGATGGCAATAGTACAGATAGGCCATTACTCAAAATCCAACTTGCTGGAAAATAATGCAGGATCAACTATGCTTATGAAGTGATATACAAGCCTAGTTTATATTCAATAATTATCAATCTTGAGAGAAATTGAAATATAACATTTCCCTTAAGTGATAATCTAGCATCTCGTATGCAAGTTACCATATCCATCTATTTTAGGGAGCATGTGTTTGAAGTTAATGGTTTAATTTGATAGTTTCATATCACATTAAATTTTCCATTACAAAGATATGAATGGGTAAAGAAAAATTATAATATATAATTGTGCATTTTTAATATAATGACAGCACTCACAATCCCTAGTCTAGCAGTAGCCATCCTTAGAACAATACCTCTATGTTTCCAACATCCTCCATAGGTTGTCTTTGGTTAGTTTGATTATTTGCGTACTTCCCATTATGTCGTTGATTTGAGTTAACAGGTGATGGTGCTTTCAGATTGAGCATATCAGGACTTGCTATTATATTCTGAACATGCGCGGGTCCTCTATCTTTCCTTGCTAATGCTGCTTTAAGGCAAGCTACCTGAAAAACGACAAAAAAGAAAGAAACTTGATTTCAGAAAGGACATAGAAATGTGAAACAGAAGGATATGCCTCATTCATCAATTTATAGGTGGCAAAAGAAGAGGCAAAAAACCTATTCCCTGAGCTCTTTGGCTTCTCCACTTTATTTAGTCGTGCAGCACCAAGTTCAACCGTAGCAACCCGCTCAGCAAATTTAAGCGTGCTAATAGCTTCTCCAATAGCATCCATCTCAGGACTTATATGGACAAACATCAATGTTTTTGCTTGCCCACCTGATATGCAAATTTATAGAACTTAGTGACATAGAGATAGAACTTCTTTTAAGTCACATTGACAAATTACCATTATTAAAAGCATATATTTTACCAAGACAGTCTTTAAGTAATTGCGTTAGTTTACTATTTCTGTAAGGAACATGCGAGTTCTTCTGGGCAAGAGCAGATATTACATCGCCTAGAGCTGAGAGTGAATTGTTTATATGCTGTGCCTCTTTTAGCCTTTCTCCTGTGACCTCAGATTTATCAACTCTTTCACTGCCTGCAAGATCAACTAAATGCATGCATCCACGAAGGATGGTTCCAGATGTCATATCTCTTCCTTGAACATGAACAGTCAAGCAACTGCAAGCAAAATCCTTTGACATCACATACTCATGTAATTGAATTTCATTTATTCTGTTATGGATCAAGTACAAAATTAAATATAATTGCACACCTATGAGAACGGCTGCTATGATCATTCAGTGCTGTAGCACCTACTGCACGGTTTTTCTGCCCAATATTCATCACTTCAATGACATCCGTTGTTGATGAAACAGGGACTAAGTTTGCATCAGGTACATTAAGTCCCTTCTGGGAACTATTTCGAATTTCTAATGTATTTTCATGTTAAGGAAATTTATTGTTATTGTCAGAAAAAGTTGAACAACAAGAACATATTAGCAATAAAAATTATGTTTAGAAACACACCTGATTTTTTCCAATAATGAACTAATAGACTTATCAAAACATCCAACTATAGAAAGGGAAAAAATCTAAGGCAAACTATTACATATAACAAAAACATTTACTTGCATAGGAAATCAGACACATTAAGGAAATGCTTTGAATCAAAAATAAATAACAGTGAGAAGGATATCTTTTGTTAAGACCATCAGTAGTAAGGAGGTCTCTCACTTGCTCATTATAAATTTCAATCATTTGAACAGAGATTTCGTAAACAAATGTGCCTTTTCTTTGTTCTGAGAGTTTAAACAGGTCACCAAGTGCCCTATAATTCACACCCTTTGTTTGCTCGTTCTGATCCTTAGGTCCACTCTGTATAACATATATGATCAGGTCAACCAAGATAGTTGGTCCAATGCATCTCAACTTTTTATGTGATAACACTTTAATGTTCAAAGTATCAAAATATAATGACAAGAAATCATGTAAATGCAAACTTCAGTCAATCTGTGAAAGCATGCAACTCTTTATCTTGCTTATGAGTTGTCAAATTTCTTACCATGGTATATGTTTTTCCTGATCCAGTTTGGCCATAAGCAAGTATACAAATATTATAACCATCAAGAACAGATCGGATCAGAGGTTGCATATCTGAGAATACCTCCTCTGTGGTAAGATAAGAAAGAAGTTAATGGCTGCTCGAGATGCTTTTGTATGGAAAGTCAGAAACAAAACACTGCATCAAATAACCTTGGGTTGCTGATGGACTAAAAACTTTATTGAAATTGAAAGTTCTACACCCTTCTTTTCCATTCTTTGTAGGGGTGATAATTGTGATATTTTCATCATCGAGACGACCGATAGTGCTTCTACTTAGTTGTCCAGGTCGGAAAGGTCTCACTCGGCAATAGACCCTAATGCTTCCTATTAATGGAAAAATATCAAGTTAGTCCGCTAGAAGTTTACTTCACACACATATGAATATAAAGAAATGGCTGGAAAGTTTACCTTTCAGATCTTGCACTTGATTGTAGAGCTTTCTGTTTTCTTCAAGAACTTTGTGATAACCTGAAGCTGCATGAGTAAGGCTAAGAAGATGCTTGCCTGTTATACAAAATAACAGTAGAAGAGAGCATAAATATTTGTCAATGAATTCGGATAGCCTCAACAGATTCACTCATGAATTTCTTTCTATCTTACCAAGCTTACTGAATTCCTCAGAGTACTTCATTTGCATGAACTCCATAGCAGCTTTAGTAGTTTGAAGAGTACACTTTAATTCCTACAAAAAAAAATGACTACTGATTTAAAATGATTAATCTAACCTTTAAATGAAGTTATCCAGGAACTACCACTAAACCAGTGTCATTACCTGAATCTCTCTTTGCTGTTGCTCAAATATCTTATGTTGCTTCAAAATCTTGTCTTTTGATGCTTCTTCTTCTTTTATGTTCTTATGAATATAGCTCTCTTTCTTTGACTTTGTGAAATTATTTTCCTCCTTCTCCATCTTAAAAATGACAATTAAAATTACAGGGTTGTCTCATTCCCGTATTCATTGAAGAACAAATCTATTAGAACAAATATAGTAAAACATGACATATGATGATAATTCTTTTATTATGACTATTCATACTTAAAAAGTACTTTGGAAAGTATAAATAAATGATATTAGCTGCATGAGAAAGCATTGTTGGAAATAAATCTGAGACATATCTTGACCTCACAAGAACTAGATGGGGGATCTATCGAAACCTTTTGTTTGCAAGTTGATTTATTGTTGTCAGCAAGACCCTTGAGAGCTGTTTTCACCTGTGGAGTTGACAATGCAAATAATTATATAGACCTGAATATCATCATTAGTAAATACACATTATGCTGGATGCTAAGAAACATTGAAGATAATCATTCATTGGAATGAATTTGAAATTTAGCATACTAACCGTTTCAGTAGATTCAATTGAAGTTCCTCCATTTAAATTATACTCCATATATACAACATCATTTTCATTCACCGATTGACTTCTCAACAAGGAATTCTTGAAAGGTTCTGAATTTTTCCTCAAAATTTTTTCCCTGAGTTGGAAGGTTTATAATTCCTGCCATATTTCCAAGTACCATTTCCTCCCATTTGTTTCCATTCACCATAAGATTTGAGAGCTAGAAAACAGTCCACAACCCTGGCACTTTTCCCTCCCTAAACATCCAAAAAGCATAATTACATAGAGGAACAAAAGGTCAAAAAAACACTTTATATACATTAACATTGAATTACACAGCAACACTTTGAAGAAGTTTGACAAAGCCACAAAATTATAAGGTTGGAATTAGAGGAAATTCAAGAACTCGTCGCAATATCCATCAAGCTTTGTTCCAATTAATTGGAGCAGCTTATTAAATTCACATTCACTTAACATTCCAAAACAAGAAAAATTCAATTAAACAAAACTGTGGAAAATAATATTTGAGTTAAATTAAATAAACAAACAAATAAAAAGATGGTTATTTCTATTGACTTTTTTCAATGTGGATATGGTATGCAAGAAAAATTTGCTTCTTGAAAGTCGAGAGATAAACTACAACATAAAGATTCTTGAATAAATGCCTATGTGGACCCTTTAAGCAAAATCATAATGTAAAGTGAGGGAGAGGTGTTTATTAGAGAAGTTCTATTATCTAATAACTACAATACACAATTCCTACCTGCTCCAAGTCGGAAGCCTCAAACATTGGAAGACCAATCTCTTGCGCAACCACAAGAAAGTTGCTTACATTCTCAAAATACTGGTAAGCATACTGGTAAGCCGACAGGGCTGCATCATCTGGGTAAAGAACTGAATCTACTACCTGAAAAGGAAGCAATATCTAAAAAACTAAACTGATGCAGGCTTTAAAAGTAAAAAAAGAAGAGGAAAAAAAAGTTGGGGAGAGCGGGGTAGAAGTTGAAGATTAGAATTTTGTCACCCAAGTAGACTTACCCTTGGCACAGCACCAGGGTGAACCTTGTTGAGCGCCTTGCAAAGAATCGACCCATTTCTCAATCCAAGCCTGAATTCCTCCTCCGAAGGCTGGTCTGGCAAATCCTTTGCAAGGACTACTCCAACCATCTTTCTCAGCCACCCAGCTGCCTCATATCTTCTTGCCGCTAGAATTATACATTGAAATTTTCCAAAAGAAACAAAAGGAATATATTTTTCAAACAACTGGAACCAAAAATTAATACTGTAGATTGACTCAAAATGAAGAAAGTCTTCAAGAATCCTTCAAATAAAAGAAGTGACTCGAAATCTCACCGGCTTCTTCTGCCTTCCTCGAAGCCAAATCCATATCGCTCAGCCTGGTCCCATGCTGCTTGAGAACATCCTCCACCAAAGAAGTGACCGTCAACAGCCCCTCCGACGCCATTCCCCACCCAAAAAAACTCTTGAAAAAAGAAAATAACAAAAACAGAGCTTCCACTGCCCAATCAAACCAGGCAAAAATCTGCTCTTTCCCTTCCATTCTCCGGCAAAGAACTCAAAGGCTTCTAGGAAAACAAAAAAATCGCTCAAGATTAAGGTTTATGACATCATTTAAGAAAGTCGTTCTCAAATTTGAAACCGTTTACATATGGAAGGAGGCTTGGAGTGGAAACTTTGAAATTATTAATTTCAAATAAACCTGACGTTACTAGACTTCTAATTGACCATTAAATCTTGTCAAAAATTCTTACCTTTTGAGTGCAAGCTTGATTGTAATAGACTATCAATTGGATGAGAATGAAAATAGTTTGAAACCTTATTCAAAGATGTGATTGCTTTTAAATGGTAAGAGAATTTCACACAAATCTTTTAATCCCGTAAATCTATCTTGCATCTTTGGATTGTAGAAGATTTGTTGCTTGAGTTATTTTACCACTTTGCTGCCTTAACTTACGCTCCATAATGGTGCATTATAAAAAGGCAAACATATTTGTGTTTGGGAATGTGAGGTTTCCATATATCCACATAAAAGGATTTATAGAATTGGCATAACTTTTTAAGCAATATATACATCTATTTTATTTCATAATTTAACATTCCTTTTGCCTCTAGCTCTAAATCTAATGTCAATTCTCTACCTTGTTCACATAGACATAGGACCGGCATTTGAATATTCAATACAAATAGAGACAGCTAGCAAATTATGATCCATAAAATGAACATATGGTGCCTTTATGAGAGGGAGAAATAAGAGGAAAAAAGGTTTATTTTATGAGAGCAAAATCAGCATTTGTGATCATTTTAAAATAAGTTAACAACAAAATATTTACAAATAAAACGTCAATCATGCCTCCCCAATAGTTATAAAATTAAAAGAGGGATAGCTCAGCCAACTTTCCATGAGATGGGATGCATTGGAATCATATTAACCGCATTTAAGACAAGTAGTATGAGCACATATGGCAATATATCATGGTTATGATCTGTCTCTTTTAACTCTTCTTGAAAATAAATTAAGGCATGAACACCAAATATAACAAATGTTTATGTATATCATCAAAATTTTCTTAATACCTTTCTTATATTTTGATTACTATATAAGTGAAAGAATGATGTTTATTAATTTAATTTAGTACCAAATATATATGCGAATAACTTTTTTGATGCATTAAATTTTTGTTTAAAATTTTAGAATAATGTGATTCTTTGTACTCTTATGAATGAGACCTTGTTTCAACTCTCTTAAGCAACTTTTTTTAGCAATTTCACCTCTTGGATCATATGGGTGAACCGAAAGTAAGGAAGTTGGTGCTCGGTGCCAATCTTATATGTTAGAATTAATCACTTGTTTCGCGTGAATAACAACGCCATGATTTACCGACGCTTTTTTAGCGTCATGGGAAAAATATGTCGACACTTCTTCAAGCGTCGTGACGTTTGCCGATGTGTCAAAAAGCGTCGGAAATGCTTTAAAAAGCGCCGGCATCAGAAATATGGCTCAATTTCGGCTCAAGTCGGCTCGGCTAATTTTTTTCTCCATGCTTTAGAAAGCGTCGGCATCGGAAATATGGCTCAATTTCGGCTAAGTCGGCTCGACTAATTTTTTTCTCACGCTTTAAAATGTGTCGGTATCGGAAATATGGCTCAATTTTGGCTTAGTCAGCTAGCTAATTTTTTTCCCACGCTTTAAAATGGTATCGAAAATATGGCTCGGCTAAATTTGGCTTTTTATTTTCCTCCCATAATTTTAAAGCCAGGTCAAGCAGCTATGCAATCAAGGGAGAGATGCCTTATACCACATGAGAAATAGCTATCTCTTGTAATAATCCTTAATCAGCCTTAACATTGAATAATGTCTATAAGCAAAACTGTAGCGCTGCCTCATAACACAAGGACTTTGAAAGGATTAATAAGATAGTTTTTGCTACTACAATACGAAATACACGAGAGTGAGACAAAAGCATATGCAAAGTTAATGCACACCATAAATTAATTATCAAACCTTTATAAGAAAAATAATGTGTAAAATTAAGAATATCATGAATTTAATAATGTGCAACTAAAATAAGGAGTGCATGAAGCTATGTTCCTAAAATCTTGACAAACACAAAAAGGTCCAGTAGAATCACTGATTCTCATAATCAGCCCAATATATATATATATATATATATATATATATGAACAACCTTTATATCCTATACACCGTCTTAATTCGTTCGACCTTTCCTTACCCCCATTATCCCATATTATTGGATATAAACCGTTAGAGCTTATTGGCATTAGGGATTCAAATGGCCAAGGTTTACGAAGCAAGTCATTTGGCTGGGCCAAAACTTAATTCAGTCCAGGTCAGATGGTATGACTACATGATGCAAATTCTGGGTGAAGAACACCCAAGACTACAATTTATTCCAAGTACAAGAAGAAACGCTTTGAGTACAGTAGAAAGGATCTAACCACTAGATTTTCTTTCGTTGCACAAAAAGATATTGCATAATCCCATGGCAATATGCCTTGAAAATAATGCTACCCCATCATGTTTCTCACTATATCAAACTCATTAAGAATACACCATTTTCTCTTGATCAATCCGTGGCATTCTCTTATTGACACTACACTTCATATGATTGGTGCCACTTTTACCAGATCAGCTACTATTCTAAATGGAATACAGTTATGAGCAAGTTTTTGGTACATTCTGGCAATCTAAATTATATTAAACCTATACAATGCAATCATAACAAACATAAAATCACATTGCATTCTTCACATCCAAATTAAAATTTCAAATATAAATTTCACCGCAATCAACTAAAAGATAGTTTGATACAATATAAAATTTAACAAAATTTAAAAATACATGAAATGAAAGATATAAAATAAAAAAAGCCAAGATCAATGATCTGCAGAAGGAAGGTTGTCACCCTGTCGCGAGGATCTGACGCTCCAGAAGCCTATAAGAATAATTAAAAATATTTAATTTGCTCAAGTATCAATTACAATATATTAGATAAATAATTGATTTAATATACAAATATATAATTAATAATATATGTATTTATCTGATGTGGAACAAACATCTGTACGATAGATGTAAGCCGCTCAATGTGCTCTCTCATAGAATCCATCGCTGCATGATCGTCGGCACGGCTCCGTAGCATCTCCTCCATCGCTGCTCTATCATCGGCACGACTCTGTTGCATCTTCTCCATCGCTGCTCTATTTGCGATACGGCTCTGTCGCATCTCCTCTATCTCCTGCTGAAGTATGCGAACACCATCTGCAGCATCTGTAGCATCACGTGCACGTCTACTCATCTCAGATATATGAGTGGGGGTGACTCCAACTCCATAACCCCTCACTCGATCGTAGCGCTCCAGCCCCATCAGCTCCGTAAATACCTCGGCCTCAATGCGACTACTCTGTGTAGATGCTGTAGAGTCGTTGACACGCTCAGCAATAAGAGCTGTAGCTCTTTCCTGTATTAATTTAAAAAATTAGTTAGATCTTACTGAATAACAAAATCAAATTAAAATCGTTGCATGAAATAAATTATAATAAATAATTACATAAAAGTCCCTCAACTCATCTCTGACAAAAGTGCCATTATGTGAATATGAGTCATCCGGTAAAACTCCACCTTACGGATTTCTCGCTCATGCTCATCATCTACAAAAAAAAATTATAGTTAGCTAGAACTTAAGAAGTTGAAGCTCAGCTCACTCATAATCCCCCAGCTCACTCATAATCCCCCCACAGGTCCATGAATGAATGCAATAGGGATGCATCAACTAGTAAGGCAGCTAGTTCTGCTCAAGGTAGTCAAGCAACCATTCCTTCATGTCCAAGCCAGAAAGCAAACAATTCAGGTGTAAGGACTGGTCAGGCACGAAGTAAATTTATCTTTTCTTTTCCATTCATATTGTTTGTTTACATTCTGAGATATATCCAAGGTTGCTGAAAAATATAAATGCTGAAGTCATTTGCTAGATACATTTGGCGAGAGACATCTTGTTGTGTGTGTGTGAGAGAGAGAGATTTATCTCATTCTACAAATTTTGGATGATTTTCACTGATACGTCAAGCCAAAGTTCTGGATGTCTGTTAAATGATTTCTCAAGGATAAGCAAGGGCAACATGATGATCCATCTGCCTTCTCCTAGAGACTTGATGCAAGTACTGATCTTTTGGCTATGGCAATAAATTAAATAACTCCATCCTTTCGGAGGAAAGATAAAGGTAAGCATTTCCTAAACAAATTAAGAACATATTTCTCACAGAGAACATGTACTAGATGACCAATGCGCATCTACATGGAGAGTCACAATAAGTCAATAACTCGATCCGTATCTTCAAGGATGAGAACTTGTTGACCCGTCTTCAAAATATCAACCTCTGCTTTCACTTTGAAGTGGAGCAGCAGGTGAATGGTGTCTTCTTGAACTTTTTTGGCTCTAATGGGACTGCAGGTGTCTGGAGAA
>UESW01001527.1:736393-747437 GCA_900491605.1 Calamus simplicifolius | reverse complement strand
TCATGTGCCTACAGATAGTAAAAGCCAGTTCTTATATAACTTCTTGTATTTCTCAACATGTTGCAGATACTTTCCTCTTTATCTGGCGTTAATGACATGAATTTAATGATTGCAGTCCCAGCATTCAACTCTTATTAACATATGAGAAGGGTTTTAAAATTTCAGTTACCAAGAAATTCTATAATATAGCACAAGTGACTGACTTTATCATGAATTAAGCTGATTTCAAAAACTCAAGTCATCATATATTTATGTCAATCCTCAATAAAAAAATTCTATGACTCATGCAACCACAATCATAAGCCACGCAGCATATAGGCATGTTACTATAACATGTTCCCACTTTCCACATAGGGAAAAAAGAGCAACAAGACAGGAAAAAAATGAAAAAAAATTAGATAACATATTGTATTGGTGGAGTGTCAGGCCATCTAAGATTTTCTCCACTTCGATGTGGTGTTTCCCTACTTCCTGATATTGTTAGCAAATGATAACTCAAAACATAATCTTATCAAAGGCAATCGTTATATGAAATGATAAGACAACATCAAGCAGATATTAATCTAACATATCTTAACTTCATGGAAAGATGAAGGATAACGAATCTAAAAGATATTGGCAGATAGTAATGAATTAAATAAGACAACATCAAGCAGATATTAATGACTTAAATAAGGATAGAAGTACTTGTCCTTATTACTGTTCACCAAATAAAGAACACATGTATCGTGATACACATGTATCACGGTAGACATGTATCACAATACATCATTATAATAAGTAAATGCTTTGATATAAAAAATATAAATTTATACAATTAAGGAACATACGAACTCTTGTCTGACTCATGCATAACTCTTGGATCCCGATGTATGAGGAGCAGACAGGGCTGCTCATGCAGCTTTACCAATATTAGAATATGTCTGCAAAATTAAATAAATATACTTGTTATATTTTGAAAGTAAAGCATATATGTATATATAATGTACAATAAAAATCAAATATTTTAATAGTGTCTTAAAAGATTAAATTATAAGATACATGTCTCCTCTCTGAGAACCAGTAATGAACCAACTCCATCCATTGATGAGGGGGTACATCAGGAGGACAAGTACCAACTACCTGCTCCTCGGTCATATCTGGCAACTTGTGCTTCATTTTCAACTATGCCTTATATTCTTTCTATTTTCATTTGAGAGACTTCATTACAAAATCATGAGAGGATGGCGGTAGTAGAAACTTGGCCTGCAAAAGAAATATCATAGAACCATAGCTGCATGCATCAAGGCTATTGGCAACCCTGCTTCTAGATTCATAGAAATCAATACATATCATTTGACAAATAACATGTTTACATGACAGTTGTGTTAGAAGGAATCCAACTAAATTTGATAAAAAGAATAGGAAAAAAATGGTTTAAAATTTGTAATTACAATATATAAATAGAATACAACAGTGTCAAAAATTTGTAATTTCAGAAGCTATAACTAGAATCTTAGCCATTGACCTTTGTTTCCAAAACATGCAGAAAAGCATGTAATAGTGACTCATAATAGAGCATGCATCCTTTGCAAGATAATTGCTTGGCATATCTTCACATCAGAATTTCTCGAGCAAAAGTTTCAATAGGAACAACAGCCTTATTTTACTTATTTCCTTCTCAAATCCGATTCATAGGTTCTTAACTGTTAAACATTAATGAAACTAAAAAATTGCAGGGAATGTGATTGATGATAAGTAGCGAAAGAATCATGAGTCACCATATAGCTGCAATGGTGCAGAAAAAGGCTGCTTATACAAATTTGTAAGGTGAAAAGATCAAATCAATTGCAACTATTCGTGAGGTCTTTTAGTAGGCCGATCATGCCCAAATAAACTTGTATTAACTTGATATTGATAAAAGAAGTAGCTGCATAGAATTCTCTATTTTATACCACATATAGTTTACAAAATTTGCTTATTGCTCAAATGGAAACTGTTAATAAAATTTTAAATCACTCATTGCTCAAAACGAACACGGCTGGCAGATAGGATCAGGTAAGCAGTGTACTACCTAAAGCTGATTCAAGATAAAATCATTGGCAATAGTCATAGACTTATGGCTATAAAATTGTCAAGCCATGACATGGCATCATTCTAGCATAACTCCTCTCTTTATCTCTCTCTCTCTCTCTCTCACTTCTCTCTCTCTCTTACACACACACACTTTCTAAATGTTATTTCTATCTAATCCTAACTGAAATATAGACAAGAATGAAACTTAATTATCACTTAATGTTGTGATAGCAGAAGCTTTGATATCACTTGGTATGAGAAAATCATGCAAGGGACAACATTGTATTTTTGATAATAAAACAAAAGGCCTAACAGGAGCCACAAATAATTCACAACAGAGACGCATTGCATGATTAGACTTGTCAAGGCCTTTGACAAGTCAAACAACAAACAACATCCAAAATGAAGATGAGATTCTTAACAGTAACAATGAATGTTAAATTTTTACCTGTACAACTCGTAGAATCTCAGCTTTATAAGTTGGAAGCATGTCATTCCATTTTGCATGACACATCTAATGCCTCCATGCAACTATCCCTAAAAAGAAACCGTTTGAAGAATATTAAGGTTATACATTAAATTCTATATGAGAATTTAATCTATCATGAGATGAGATTTTGGTTATCTCATCATGTGAGATCCTTAGGCGAGAAAACTATTTTCACACATGGGGTTTGGGTTTGGGTTTTGGTTTAAGCTGATTTGAATTTATTGAACTGAACCTACATAGATCATGGTCCTAGCCCAAATCAAATTTGGCTAGTCCTGAATCTATTTAAATCCAAATCAAGTCTAATTTCAAATCAATATTTGAAATTGATTAGTCCTTCTAATAGACTTAAACCTAATTGAATCTTATTCACTTGTACTTAACCCAATTGAGGTAACTTAATCAATCAAATTGATTAATTAAATTATATACGATTCTCAATCGTTGATTAGCAAATAGATCATCCTAGAAACTTCAATGCGTGTGACTCTCTAGGTTCGAACCTAAGCCGATAGCATTGAAACAACTTTCTATACTAATCGATATGCCCATTTAGCAATGGAACCCAACGTCCGGATAGGTCAAAGAGTTGCCGAGCAAACTCCAAGAACCCTAAGAAATAGTTATCATATAATTATCCTTTTGACCACAAATGTTAAGGATAGCTTAAGAGCCTGTCAACTCTAAACAGCAAATCCATAAAGTGATTTCAACTTTAGTGATCATGTGACCTTCACATGAAGTACTTTGGCCAAGGTCTTGCTAAATTGAAACACAAGAATTTCTTCTTTTAACAGGATAGGTCAAATTTCATCTTGATCCACAACTGACTACCACAAGTACTTGATTGCACCCAGTAACCTTTTGTAGCTGGATTAAAAATTCAGATGGTCCGGCACCTAAGTACAATGAATTTCTTGCAAGTCACCGGTTGTGATCTTTAGGTCTTAAGGATACTTATACCCATATCTTCTCGGATTAACTCTTGATAGTAGAGTATTGGAAATGAGTCACGTTCAGTGAAATGTACTCCTACACTTTCACCAGTATGTCATACCAGTATCTCTACACTCCTTGGTTAAAAGGACAACCAACAATATGATATACAACGTCCTATAATTGATATTATTATGGCCCTGTCATAGTATATCATTTGGTCGTGAACTCTTTTTGAGGATCTTCAAAGATAAATCCTCCTTTATTATAAAAGAAGATCCTAAGGGCTTCATTACTATTAGGAGTTTTAAGAAGATGTTCTTGTAATGAATAAACTGCTAAATAACTTTTATTAATATATCAATTTATATGCTATTTACATCATCAAATGATTGGCTTTAGAATACAATTTCCAACATCACTATAGCAGTACAGGCATCGACAACAATGAGATGGGGATTGATGATGTAACTTATTTATTTTTGTAGCTTTAAGCATAACTTTTGTAAAATACATTGAAATTTGAATGAAAGTTTGAGGTTCCTTTAAATTTCTTTTTTTTGAGCTAACAATTTAAGCCTATAAATAAAATCATAACCTAAACAGGAAACCAGTTAGGATTGTGCTAAACAGGAAACCAGTATGACCTAATCTACTTATAGCCTGTCAACCATTACCATTACCCACTGCACTACTACCTTTACTTCCAACGACACCAACATTGGATTAAAATCAGTTATGATGGACTCTCCCATCTTGATAATTAACCTCTCAATGGAGAAAGTTTTAATTAAAAGCAACTTCTATGCTCTATTTCTAAAGAACTTCATCAAATGTGCTCCCTTTATTTTGAAGGCGACTTATTCCAAATACACATAAAAAAAAAAAGAGAGCAAAGTTTCCCTTCTTTTAGTCAACTTGAATGACTGCGATTCATCTTGCAGTCGCTTGGACCATAAGTTAATCTATTACAAAATAGTCATAAATTGAAGTGTAGAATAATTTATCTTTATTATGCTATTTAAATTGCAAGTATCCAAATAAATGGATCGATCCTGCAACTGCCAGAACATCTACAAGCCTATTATTCCATAACATCTTGTTTATATTATCATAACCATTATAATGGTAGGGTAGGATTTTCTCTACCATTCTTTCAGCATGATTGGCAGTTCATCAAATGTGATCTTCTTGCAATTCTTTCATCAGGCTACTTTGAAGCGGCGGGCAGCTAATAGGATTCGGAGGGTAGCTGATGCTGAGAGAAATTATCTTGAGGACTTCCATTCTATTCGGACTCAGATTCTTCACTTCTTTCAGTCTAGATGGTCTGAGTCCACTGGTGTTGGGGCTTCGGTCATCCAGGTATCTAATTTTAGGAAGGTTTCCTCCTCGGATAATGCCATGCTTGTCAAGCCGATCCATATGGAGGAGGTTCGCCAGGCCCTTTGGGAGCTTGGTCAGGATAAGGCCCCTGGGCCGGATGGGTTTCTGCCCTTCTTTTTTCGACACTATTGGGATATTGTTGGGCAGGAGGTGGTTCAGGCTATCTAGATTGTCTTCCAATTGAAGCACATTCCAGTGGAATGGAATCGGACCCTTATTACTCTTGTGCCAAAGCGCTTGGATGCTTCTCTACCTCAGCATTTTAGGCCGATCAGTCTGTGCACTACTTTGAATAAGGTATGTGCCCGCCTTTTAGCCAGACGCCTTCGTGTGGTGATTCCCCATCTTATTTCTGTGGAACAAGGGGCGTTCATTAGAGGTCATTCTATCTCGGACAATGTCCTCATCACTTAGGAGTTTATGCATGATTTCCATAGATCCCCTACCAGATGGTGTCTTATGGCTGTTAAGCTTGATATGGAGAGAGCTTATGATAGACTGAGTTGGGCCTTCTTGCACTGATCTCTTCAGGAGTTCGGGTTCGACGAGCTATTTATTAAGTGGGTTATGACTTGTATATAGAGGCCTTCTTTCTTTCTGATCATTAATGGGAGCCTGACCGAGTTTTTTCATTATTCTATGGGATTATGTCAAGGGTGCCCTTTATCTCCTATTTTGTTCATTCTGGCTGCGGATGATCTTTCTTGAGCTTTCCATCAGGCTCAGCAGAATCGGAGGATTATACCTTTTATGGTGGGGCCTGAGGGCCCTTCCGTCTCTCATCTTCTATTTGCCAATGATTGTATTCTTCTGGGTCAAGCTTCTACTGATAATGCGGCTTCCTTCGATTCCATTATTCAGTATTATTGTCAGGCTTCGGGGCAGAAGGTCAACCTTCTTAAGTCTTCTATCTGCTTCAGCCTCAAGACTTCTATTCCACCAGAGAAGCTATTATCAATCTGTTGGGTATATCTACTCAGACTGACCGATTTATGTATCTGGGGATTCCCATAACTGGTAGACGTCCCCGTTGTTCTGACTATGTGGATCTTGAGAGGCATGTTCGTCAGCGTATTGAGGGTTGGCATGTCACTGGCTTATCCATGATGGCTAGGGTCACCATTATTCGGTCGGTTCTTTCCTCCCTTCCTCTTTATTTGTTTTCGAATGCGGCCATCCCGACAACTTGTCTAAGGAGGATAGAGAGATGCTTTAGAGATTTTCTATGGGCTTCTATGCAAGATGGGCATGGCATCCACCTTCTATCTTGGGACATGATCTGTATGCCAATTCAAGAAGGTGGTCTCAGAATCCAATCCCTGATGGTTAGGCATCAAGCTCTATTGGCCAGACATGCATCACGTTTCCTCATGAAGCCGCAATGTCTTTGGAGCTCAGTGATGCGTGCGAGGTATGGTGATTGGAATTTCAGGGAGCATATAATGCCGCCCCGAGGGTGTTCCTCCTTTTGGAAGGAGGTGTATCAGTATGATGATTCTATCCTGAAGAATATCTCTTGGATGATTGATGATGGTCATTCTATTGATATTATTCAGGATTCTTGGATTTCTGAGCTCTCTCTATCTCGGTGGCCCTCTTTTATCAGTATTGATGTCCCCTCTGGTTTGAGGGTTAAGGATTTGATTTTACTAGATTCCCACTCCTGGCATACCCCCATGGTGACCCATTTCTTAGGCGAGGAACTCTCTCAGTGGATTCTCTCGATTCCTCTTATCTCTAGTCCCTCGGCTGACGTCAGACTTTAGTAGAGATCCTCTCTTTCTAGGGCCCCTTTCAGGGACCTTATGAAGTTTTTTAGGCCTCAGCCCTAGTGCACGAAGGATGCTGCTTGGATCTGGTCGCTCCCCACCCTTCCCAGGGTTTAGCTGTTTATTTGGAAGCTTCTTTGGGACTGCCTTCCGACGAGTGCCTTGTTCTCTCGTAGGGGTGTGCCAATCCAATCGATATGCCTTCTGTGTGGATTGGAGGATGAGTCTGCTGACCATGCTATCTTCATATGTCCTAGAGCTAGACGGATTTGGCACCTGATGGGTTATATTAGCAAAGTGGATGCTTCTGTTTCCCCTCGTTCCCTCTTCTTTCATGATCTCCGGAGGGCCCCTCAGCATAAATGTGGTCTTTGGGCAGTCACAGCTTACCAGATTTGGCTATCGAGGAACCAGCTTATATTCTCGGAGGACTTTATTTCTTCACAGTGGCTTGTGTGGAAGATCAGATCATTATCTACGGACTGTGCCCGTGCTTTCAAGCGGTTGGTTCTGGCTCCTTTGGCCTCTAGGGTTCTCCTGCTGCTTCGGCAGCAAACCGACGTACAGTTTTCATTTCCTGGGAGCCCCCCTCCAGGGTTCATCAAAATCAACTTTGATGAGAGTGTCCATGGTAGATTTGCTGGTTCGGCCTTTATCATCCGTAGGCCTCAGGGTCATATGCTGGTAGCGGGTGGATTTGGTACCCTTGATTACTCCGTCCCTATGATCGAGCTTTATGCTGCTTGGGCATGTATTACTTATGCTTCTCAGATTCTACATGCTCATAGACTAGTGATCGAGGGTGATTCTATGATGGTCATTAGGTGGCTACGGAAGGAAAATGTTGCTGAAGCCCCACTAATCCGGTTCTCAGGGACATATGGTCCATCTTATAGGAAGTAGATTCTGCCCAGATTCATCATATATACTATGAAGCCAATTCAGCTGCTGACTGGGCGGCGGCTTCAGTGGCTCAGCACGCTGGCTATTGGATATGGAGGCAGGGTGACCCTTGTCCTTCTGTTTTATTGCAAATTTTGTATTCTGATGAATTTGGACTGATTCATACTAGACTTGTGTGATCGCCTGCTTGTACCAAAAAAAAAAAAGTGATCTTCTTGCACTCTTGGGATCGAATATGGTACATGCGTCCAGATTGAACTATGCCTGATCAGAATTGTGACTTTAGACCAATTTCTTTCCAGATAGCGTGTTCAAAATATTATCAAAGGTTCTCGCAACTGGATCAACACGGTACGGGGCTTCTGAATTTGATCGACGGCATGCAGTTGGTATATACCGAAGGTATCGGATAGCTGGAAGCGAAGTCGGGTTAATGGAGTATTATCACATGATTCCATTTTGAAAAGGCCTGGTGGACTGGGCTGGGATTTTTCTTCTTCTTATCGTAGTGTGGAAAGGCTTCCTCCTGGCGACGTGGAGACAGTGCAGGACGAAAACGGGTTTTCACGGCGCTGGTAGCACGGCCCACGCCGGCGCAGTCATTGTCATGAAGATGCGTCGCCTCTTTTTTTTTTTGGTACAAAAGATGCGTCGCCTTTGGCATACATAGTTCGTGACGAAACCGACAATTCGTTGTTCAGTAATTGGCTCCGAAGTTCATTTTGCTGGCCTTTAAAGTAGCGGTGGGAGTAAAGATTAATTTATGCAAAAGCTTCTTAGATCTCATTTAGGAATGTTTTTAGGATCAAAAGGGATTTTTCAAGTTTAGAAAGTATTTTTGGAATATAAAAAAATATTTGATAATATATTTATATAGCTTTACTTCACGATAGAAATTTTATTTGACAAAAGTTTCAACCTAAAGCTTCTACCTAAAAGAAGCATGGAATCCCATTGAGCTATTTTCATTAAATTTGGAGTTAGAATTAATTGATGGCCAGTGACCAATTTTAGTTGCTTAGTCCAACATGAAATTTTGTTGGCTCAGATAAGATTATGAAATAGATCTAGGAAAAAAAGTAGGCTTCACTTGGATGTAGAATTCTTTTTTATTTAAAAAAAATTATTCTAGCTCGGTTCAAATATATATATATATATATATATATATAGAGGGAGAAAGAGAGGAATATAAACTTAGCTACATTCAGACGTAACCAAATTCAACATATGAAGCTATCCTATCTTTTTTTACTTATTTCTATTTTTAAGATTTATGAAATATGTGCATCCAAAATAAAAAAGATCGGTTGATCGAATGTATACTTGACATTCAATATGATAATATATATATATATATATATATATATATATATTCCTGAATAAAGTAGAGTAGAGGAAGTAGATTCATATAGCCATTCTCATGTAATTGAAAAAAGGCTTAGATGAATTAAATTGAATTATATATTGATGCGGGGGAAAATTGTTGCTGCATCAATAAACGTGCATGCCAACTGATGGGGGCAATAGACCCCATGGGCTGTAATAACCACACCTGGACTCGGCCTTGACTTCTACTCGACCTGGCTTTCCCAAGGCGGCCTCGTCTTCGACTCGGCCCCAGCTTCCTAAGCTGCCCCGGCTTCTAAGGCGACCCTTCCTCCAGAGTCAGCCTTCTCTACTCATCCCCGGAGTCAGCCTTCTCTACTTCGCCTCGGCCTAGACTTCTACTCAGCCCCTCGGATTCAGCCTACTCGGCCTCGGCCTCGACATCTACTCGGCCCCCCAGATTCGGCCTTTGGAGTCAGCCTACTTGGCCTCGGCCTCAACTTCTGCTCGGCCTCAGTAACCGACCCCAGTGTCGACCTCCATCGACCGACTTCGGCGTTGGTCTTCCGATCGACAACTCCAGCGTCAGCCCATCCATCGACGCTAGCGTCAGCACCGATCCTAGGGTCGGTCTTGCCCAATGAGATTATCAGTAGGCGCAGTTCATAACGGCCATCCATCTTCATACCCCGATCTGAGTATCATTGTTGTCTCATACCACGCCAAATATTTCGAAGGATGAACCTCCCTAATTATGAAGATCTCAAATTAAACCTCCTTAAACGGAAATGGAAGCCAAATACGCCCTCCGACAATGATTAACATAGTTTCGGACTTTTGATAAGATTGATCAATTACCAATCCCATAACCGACAAGATTCTGATCATATTAAGTAACTACTTGTCATCTTAATGGCACTTAAATACCACATCCTAGACCCCAGGTATGCTTTTTCATAAACACAACTCGAGAAGAGGTGATTAGAGCGTCCTTTTGTGAGAACCTTCTTCTCTTATCTGCTCGCTGAAGATTTTTACTGATTTGAGCATCGAAGGGTCTTTCACAGGAACCACCCCTGTGATTCCTATGCGAGGACTTGTCTTGTAGGTTCATCAGCCGCGAGATCATCGTTCGGATTCCGATCGACCTCGTCCCCAGACCAAAAAATAAAATTAGCAGCAATATATATATATATGCATGCATGTATGTATGTGTATGTACATACGTACACAAATAAACATACATACATATATCCACACACATGCACATACATAGTCTAAATTAGCACGATAGAAAGTTGCTGAATTTAATTTGAAATTTTGTAAGTTTGGACCATTATTGGATACAAAAAATTCCTAATCGAATTGTAAATGAGGGAGAAAAAGAAACCCAAGCATGAGAAACCCAATTTGAAATCCACAATTGTATCATATGCGATAGAAAAATAAAAATTTGATAATTAAATTAGGTTGGATATGATAGTGTATAATCTGACCCAACGTTTAATTATACCTACTTGCATTGAAACTTATGGATTCGAAACACATAGACAATTATATTTAACATTTTAATATAATATTTTAAATAATAATATAACATAATAAATATTATATAAAAAAGTTAACAATAATATAATTATATAAGATGAAATATCATAATGTAATAATATAATAAATATAATATTATATTATACACATTGTTCAATGTTAGAACAATGATCATTACACTTTCTAATAATAATAATAAATTATTAGCTAATAAAAATATATATTATAATAATTATAATATAATAATATAGTTATATTTTCTTACAATAAATATAATATTATAATATGATATCTTATAATACTATCATAATTAGTTGAAAGAATTTTTATATTTAAAATATTTTAACAACCAAATATATATTAAAATTTTTAGTAATACAGAGCCAAAATTTTACTGCCCATAGCTTTGTCAAATAGAACCGAACAGAGCAGAGACAATGAGGCCGGCAATGGACGCGGAGAGAGGAGAACGGCTAGAGGAGGATTCAATACATTTCGAGTAAACAAATCTCCAACCATTTGATTTTATATATTATTATTATAAATATATAATTAAATTTCAAAACAAAAAATAATAATTAAAAGCAAAGCTGACATCACGCTACTACTTCCTCTGCTTTGGTTCTTCTCC
>UESW01001527.1:721855-734398 GCA_900491605.1 Calamus simplicifolius | reverse complement strand
CAGCCGTGGGTTTCCACGTTTTTCGATTTCTTTAGGTGGCGAGCAAGCGGCACGGGGCGGCCCTCCGTGATTGTCCTCCAAGTGCTCGCCACCCCCATCGTCTTCCCTGCAAAAATCACCATTTTGCCATCGCCGTTAATAATGCCGTTATGATTTTGTCACAGCTATCTGAAGCCACTATTAAAGGAACTTTTTATTGCCGTCTGGCACCGCACACCGTGATAATTAAACTCCATTGAAATGACTGACGGGTCGGATCAACGATATTCCGTCACCATTAGATCTTGGAGCCAAGCTGGGAGGATATTGGCAAAATTTTTTTTTAAAAAAATAAAAGGAAAAAATATCGGCAATCGAACGATACCTTCGGGGCTGGGCATCACGGCTTTTCGGTGACCGAACCTGATGGAAATTAGCGGTTTCTTTCACGCCAGAATAGTCCGTCACCGTCTCCCTCGACTCCCTCCGCTTCGGCCACCAGCTCGACCTCGATATGACGAACTCCTCCTCACCCTCCTCCTCCCCCCGCCGCCGCCGCTGCCGCTGATGTCACTACAACCAACCCCCCACCTCCGCTCCTCCATACTCTGCTGGCGCGACGAACTCTGGCCGCACGTCATCTACGACCTTCTTCGCCGCGTACTCCTCCCTTAGATGTTCGTACTCCAGAGGCTGGATCACAGTCGGATTATTCGCCAAGGATGATGCGGATCCGCCTGATGTAGCTGATCCTACGTCATCAAAGTAAATGATAAGCAAACGGTGAACTGACGGAGCCCAACCTCGACTTTGTGGGATGGCCTCGGCCTCCGAGGTCCCCCTCGGTCTCTGAGGTTTCCTTAGCCTTAAGCGTCAGCTTCGGCCTCGGCCTCGAGCTTGCGTCTCGGTCTGGCCACCAGGGCTAGCAACCCATTGCCTCGAGCCACCTGACACGCCCACGTGGCCCACCAATCGCCTGCAGCGACCACGTGACCCACCACTAGCCTGCAACAGTTCTTTACCCGAAGCCTTCCCCCTCCTTCAAACCTTCGCCATGGTTTCTTCTCCCTCCTGGTCCTCGTCGGTTGATCCCGAGGACCGGATTTCTCCCGCGAGGCTTCATGCCTCTCCTTCTCCTACTCCCTCATGGTCCTTCGATCCGAAGGATCGTGCTCCTATTGCTCAACGGCAAGCCACCCACAGGGCTCCGACACGGAGGCACTGGGCGGCCGCCGACACCTCTCAAAGGGTGGGGGCGGAATCCCCGACGGGGACTGCCTCCACAGTAACAGGCCAGGATCTGGCTAAGATTAGGGCCCCTTACTAGATCTCCCAAGACATCGGGCTTTTCTTTCCGACCCCCGACGACAGGGTTGGTGGTCTCCTCCCGGCCCGGTAGAGTGGCCATCTACGAAATATCCTTTAGGTTAGGCCTCTGCCTACCTTTTCATCATTTCTTCATCAATCTTTTGGACTATTACTCCTTGACTCCCGCCCAGCTGGTCCTGACCTCCCTTCGAACCATTTGTGCTTTTATTGTCCTCTGCCACCATCTCCAAGTTACCCCCCGACTCTCCCTCTTCTGTAGCTTCTACACCCTTAGGCAGTAGGCAGGTTGGTGGCTGTTCCAGTCCCGACCCGGCCGTGTCCTCAAGTTGCTCCTCCCCTCCTCTGTCAAGGGATGGAAGTCTCGATTCTTCTTTGCGGACCTTGACCAAGTTAAGCCGAGTGGGGGGACCCTGACCTTCGGCCCAACATGAACTCCACCGTTCTCCCGGGAGACAAAGAAGCACTGGGGCAACTATTGACCGCCGACATCCCCAGGTACAACATGCTTCTATTGGAGGATAATCTCCGGCTGGGGGCCTCACCACCCGAAGCGGTGAGTAATAGATGTCCCTGTACTTAGCCAAATTTCCTTCTCTCTCTCTTTCTTTTCTTTCCCCTTTTTTTTACTAACTCCGACCGACATTGCGCAGTGATGAAGGTCCTAGTTGCTAAGCTTAGGAAGGCTGCCATCAAGAGAATGAGGGCCAAGAGAAGGCCGAGAGGCAGCAGGCCCCGGCCCCCAAGCATCCGATGGCACGGGTTTCCCTGCCTCCCGAGTGCCAAGAGTCTCCGATTGCGCCGATGGACTTGACAGCCGACACCCCCCCGGAGGTGAGGGTCGAGGGGGCGGCAGAGGAGCCCCAGGCACCCGCCGAGCCAGCCCCAATGGAGGCAGAGCAGGATCAGAGCTGGGGCCCACCGCGGTGGTGAGTTTGCCCCTAGAGGAAATGCCGGCAGGCAGCCCTCCGCATGCCGAGCCCAAGCGCATCGAGACCGCCGAGGGGAGCAGGGTCGAAACATCCCCCCGTGGGTTCTCTCTCATGAACGATGGGCATCGAGCGAAGCGGCTCATGTCCCAAGTCATGCTGCCCGAGTTCCAGGAGGAGCTCAGGAATCTGGGGGCATCCAGATTCTTCAGGGAAGCCTTCTCGGCCCTCGTCCAGGTAAGTGACTCTTCGGCCCTTAGCTACCTGATGGTTTGCATGGCTGACGACTTAGATGCAGGTGACAAACTCCCTGGGAGCCACCAGGGATGTGATCAACGAGGGGGAGGCCCTCATCCTTCAGGCCCGGCGGGACATCGAGGAGGCTCAGGCCCGAGCCGAGGCGGCGGAGAGGGCCATGGAGGCATCAGAAAGGGCTTTGGAGGTGGCGAGAAATGACCATGCAACCGAGGCAAGGGGGCCGCCATTCGAACGGAGGCCGAAGCCAACCAGCTCTGGGTGGCACTCAGTCAACTCTGTGAGGCCAAGAGCACCATCGAGGACCAGGACCTCCATATCACCGAGCTAGACTCGGCCATCCAGCGGTCGAGGCCAGGGCCGCGCATGCCAAAGAGGACGAGAGGGAGGCGGTCTCCATTGCAGAGGAGAAGGAGGCGTGAGCCCGAGAAGCAGAGGCTGCCGCCGAGGCCCGAGTCGTAGCGCGGTTGAAGAGTTCAAGGGGTCAGAGTGCTTCGCCGATGAGCTGGCTTAGGCCAACGCGGACGCCTACCTCCAGGGGTTCCGCGATGCTAGAAAGAAAGTGGCCTGGGTTCTGGACCTCCCTCAGACCATGGATGTCGAGTCGGACCAAGGGTCCAAGGGGGCCCTTCCGACGACGAGCCCACAGCCGACCCTTGACCTTGTCGTTTTCTTTTGTTTTTGTACTAAGTCCGACTCAGTCGGCATTTTGTAAACACTATCATCAATGAAATTATTTTTGGTCAACTACAATGTGTTACTTTCGAAACCTCAGGTCACTGACGTGGGACCCCTTGGGGCTTCGTCGGCACCAGGGCAGCTTCTACCCATCCACGAGCGACCTCGCTTTAGTCATATAGGGCCGGACCCTCGGGAGAGCCAAGACCTAGACAAGGACTGCGCCGGCCTCGTGCCACCAGGCGCCGATGGGGCAACGGTCTGATGCCGATGGGAACCTCTATTCCATTGGAATGTCTTCGAACAGTGACCGACTCGGACCTTTGAGGGCTGATGGAACATCGGCCTTGGGACACGAGGAAGACTCGGGCTTCTGGGGACCGACGGGACATCAGCCTCGGGATGCCAAGAAAGACTCGACTTCTGGGAATTGATGGTACATCAGGCTTTCTAGGGACCGATGGTACATCGAACTTTCTGTGTTGAGCTGGCCTCGAGCTTTTGGGAGCCAGTGGTACACCGGTCTTCTATGCCGATGGTACATCGGACCTTCTGTGCTAAGCTGGCCTCGTGCTTTTGGGAGCTGGTGGTACACCGTCTTGGTGCCGATGGTACATCAGTCTTCGGTGCCAATGGTACATTGGACTTTCTGTGCCGAGCTAGCCTCGGCTTTTGGGAGCCGATGGTACACCGGTCTTCGGTGCTGATGGTACATCGGTCTTTGGTGCCAATGGTACATTGAACTTTCTGTGCCGAGCTGGCCTCGGGCTTTTGGGAGCTAGTGGTACATCGATCTTCGGTGTCGATGGTACATCGGTCTTCGATACCAATGGTACATTGGACTTTCTGTGTTGAGCTGGCCTCGAGCTTTTGGGAGCTGATGGTACACCGGTCTTCGATGCTGATGGTACATCGGTCTTCGGTGCCAATGGTACATTGAACTTTCTGTGCCGAGCTGGTCTCGGACTTTTAGGAGCCGGTGGTACACCAGTCTTCGGTGCCGATGGTATATTGGTCTTCGGTGCCAATGGTACATTGGACTTTCTGTGTTGAGCTAGCCTCGGGCTTTTGGGAGCCGATGGTACATCATTGATCTTCGATGATGATGGTACATCGGTCTTCGGTGCCAATGGTATATTGGACTTTCTGTGCCGAGCTGGCCTCGAACTTTTGGGAGCCGATGGTACACCGGTCTTTGGTGCCGATGGTACATCGATCTTTGGTGCCAATGGTACATTAGACTTTCTGTGTTGAGCTGGCCTCGAGCTTTTGGGAGCCAGTGGTACACCGGTCTTTGATGTCGATGGTACATAGATCTTCGGTGCCAATGGTACATTGGACTTTCTATGCCGAGCTGGCCTCGAGCTTTTAGGAGCCGATGGTACACGGTCTTCGATGCCGATGGTACATCGGTCTTCGGTGCCAATGGTACATTGGACTTTTTGTGCCGAGCTAGCCTCGGCTTTTGCTAAAAAACTGGGTTACTCAAACTCATTCCTTAATGTCAAGTGCGGGGCGAAAGCCCAGAAGAATTCAAGCATGAAATTTAATGTAAAGAGAGGGCACACTACTAATAATATCGACGGAGGTTGTCAATGTTCCACGTCGCGGGAGTGGCTTTCCATCCAGCCCTTCAATCTTGTACGCTCCGTGGTGGAGCGCCTCCGTAACCCGATAGGGTCCTTCCCAGTTCGGCGCTAATTTGCCTCCTTCCGTTGGTTTCAAAACTTTGGCTTGCCGGAGGACTAGGTCCCCCGGCAAAAGGTCTTGGGGCGGATGCGAGTGTTGTAATACCTGACCACTCACAGTCGGTAGTCTGCCATCCGGAGTCGCGCTATGTCCTGCACCTCCTCCACCAGGTCTAGGTTGGCCCACAACTAGTTCGGGTTGTCATTCTCACTGTATGCCTCCACCCCGGGGCTCGGAGAGCCGATCTCCATCAGAATGACGGCTTCAGACCCAAAGACGAGGCTGAAGGGAGTCTTGCCAGTGGGTGCTCATGGCGTTGTGTGGTAGGCCTATAGTACGTTGTGAGTTCCTCTACCCACCGTCCTCTGCAGTCATCCAGCCGGGCTCTTAATCCTTGGAGAATAATGCGGTTGGTCACCTCGGCTACTTCGTTGGTCTGAGGATGCCCTACAGAGGTGAACCGTTGATGGATATCTAGCTTGGTGCAGAATCCTCGGAAAGGCGCATTGTCGAACTGCTGACCGTTGTCGGTGACCAAGGTATGCGGCAGCCCGAACTGGCATATTATGGACTTCCAAAAGAAGGACCTCACCTTGCCCTCGATGATCTTGGCGAGTGCCTCGGCCTCGATCCATTTGGTGAAGTGGTCAACGGCCACCAATAGGAACTTGCACTGACCGGAGGCTGGAGGGAACAGCCCCAAGATGTCCATCCCCCACTGGGCGAAGGGCCAACGTGCCGCCAGGGGGGTCAGTTGAGACGTCGGCTGCCACTGAATGTTGGCATGACGCTGACAACTATCGTACCTCTTGATGAGCTCGGCCGCATCTTCCCTTATGGTCAGCCAGTAGTACCCCTGCGCAGGGCCTTGTACGCCAGGGCTCTGCCCCCAGATGACTTTCGCATATGTCCTCATGGATTTCTCGCAGGATGTAATCAGCTTCTGCGGGGCGACACACTTGAGGATCGGGTACGAGAATGATCTTCGGTAGAGCTTCCCGTCCATTAGCAAGAACTTCGGGGCCCGTCGCTTGAGTAGTCTTGCCTCGGTCGGTCTTCAGGAGGGCACCATCGGTCAAGTACCGCACATAGGCATCCACCCAAGAGGGCTCCTGCTCGATCGGCAGAGCCTCCTCTGCCGCCTCAATGCTCGGGACTTGCAGGTGCTCCATGTATGTCCTTCCCAAGGTTCCGTCGGCCGAAGTGGCCAAGCGGGATAGCGCATCAGCCCTGGCATTCTCCACCCGAGGAATTTAACTGACACGAAGTAAAGAAACTGAGAGGCCTGGGATTGCACCTTGCTTAGGTATCGGGATATAGTCGGGTCTCTGGCCTCGTACTCCCCAGCGACCTGTCCAGAGATAAGCTGAGAGTCCGTAAAGGCCCTCAGACGCCTCGCACCGAGCTCCTGACTAGCTTCATCCCCGCCAGCAAGGCTTCATATTCTGCTTGGTTATTGGTGGCTGGGAAAAGGAATCGGAGGGCATACTCCACCACCTCCCCCTAAAGGCTCGCAAGGATGAGTCCAGCCCCACTCCCCTAGGAATTCGATGCTCCATCAACGTGAAGGATCCAGTCTTCCTCTCCTGCCTCAGCCGTGGGAGACTCCACGCATGCCTCTGGGCATAGCTCCTCCAGATGCTCTTTGGCCCAGGTGCATTCGACCAGAAAATCAGCTAACACTTAGGACTTCATCGCAGATCTTGGCCGGATGGACAAGTCGAACTCCCCCAGCTTGATGGCCCATTTGGCCAAATGATCGGAGGTGTCAGAATGGGACAAGATGGTCTGGAGGGGTTGGTCCATGAGCACTATGATCGGATGAGCTTGGAAGTAAGGTTGGAAGCGCTGGACTGAAACAATCAAGGCAAATATAATCTTCTCGGTCTGAGAGTACATGATCTCGGCATCATAGAGTACCTTGCTGGTGTAGTAGACTAGCTTCTGCGCCCCGTCGGCATCCATGCGAATAAGTATAGAACTGACGGTCTTGGGGGAGGCTGTGAGATACAGAAAAAGCTCCTTCCCGCCTCTTGGTTTGGACAATAGTGGAGGAGTGGATAAAAATTTATTCAGCTCTTCGAAGGCCTCCTGGCATTCCTTCGTCCACTCGAAGCTGTTGACCTTGCGCAACGCCTTAAAGAAAGGTTGACACCTTTCTGCCGATTTGGACAAGAAACGGCTCAAAGCTGCTACCCTTCCAATTAAGCACTGTACCTTCTTTTTGTTAGCTGGGGGCCTCATGTCCAGAATGGCTTGGATCTTGTCAGGATCGGCTTCGATTCCTCGTTGTGTCACCATGAAGCCTAGGAACTTGCCTGCTGTAACTCCGAAGGCACACTTGCGGGGGTTCAGCCTCATCTGGTATCGACGGAGGTTGCCGAAGGTCGGTAACATGGTCGGCAACTCGGGCGCTCTTGGTCAGCATGTTGTCCATGTATACCTCCATATTACGCCCGATCTGGTCCTCAAAGACCTTGTTCATCAACCTCTGATAGGTAGCCCCCGAATTCTTCAACCCAAATGGCATCACCTTGTAGTAGTATATCCCCTTTTCGGTTACAAAGGAGGTCGCCTCCTCATCGGTCGGGTCCATTTTGATCTGGTTGTACCCCGAGAATGTGTCTATGAAGCTGAGGGTCTCATAGCCGGATGTGGCGTCCACCAGTCGATCCGAGGTAGCGGGATGCTGTCCTTGGGGCACGCTTTGTTAAGGTCGATGAAGTTCACGCACATCTTCAACTCCCACTGGCCTTGCGGACCATGACGACATTTGCCAGCCAGTCGGTGTAATGCACCTCGCGAATGTGGCCGGCCGCCACTATCTTACGCACCTCCTCGTCTATGGCCCTCTGCCTATCTTGGGTGAAGCTCCTTTTCTTTTGTCGAATGGGTCGGTACTCCGGTTTGATATTGAGCTGGTGGGTAATCACCTCCTTCGGGATGCTCGGCATATTTGATGCCGACCATGCGAAGATGTCCGCATTGGCTTGCAGGAAAATGAGGAGTTGATCACGGGCCTCCTCCGAAGTAGAGCCCCAATCTGGATTGTCTTCATCAGGTCCTCCCCTAGGGGGAAAGCCAATAGGTGCTCGACCGGCTCCCCTCTTCTTTCTGAGTCTTGGGGATCTAGTGCTTCTGGTATAGGTGTAGATACCGCCCCTTGAGGACTGGGGGCCATGTGGTAGCAAAGCGGTGGCGGGTTCTGCTCTCTCCGCATCTCCCCGACCCCTTCGCTGGTGGGAAACCCCATGAGGATCCTTTTGGTGGAGATGACAGCATCCAGGAGGTTAAGTCCGGGCCTTCCGAGGATGGCATTGTAAGCAAGGGGCACCCGGACCACGAGGAAGCTCATAAATACTATACTTTGATGTGGGGGCATGCCGATCGTGACAGGGAGAGTGATCTCTCCCTCGACCTTCACAGGGTCCCCGGTAAAACCCATCAAGGAGGTGGCAACGGGCCGAAGTGACTCGGGAGATAGGTCCATACGAACAAAGGCGTCATAAGTCAACACGTCCACCGAGCTTCCACTGTCAACCAGAATTCTTTTTACAGGATGCTTAGCGATCGTCATGGACACAAAAACGCTATCATCATTTTTGTTGACCACACCCTCTAATTCCCTTTTAGAAAAAGGGTTTACAAAATCTAACTCTCCCTCCCCCCTCGGCCTCTTGGACGGGCCACCTGCTCCCCAGGAAATCATAGCCACTGTCTTCTCGGTGAGAGCATTGTCGATCATCGATGGGGAGGTGCTGACGGATCAGGGGCACTCGGGTTGTTCCTCTGAATGAATTTCCCCATGTGGCCTCGCTGGATAAGGTCCTCTATCACCTTCACCAGCTGGCGATAGTTGTCGGTATCGTGGCCGTGGTCCTGATAGTAGCGGCAGTACAGGTTCTTGTTGCAGGGGGTCTTCAGGTTCAGCGGAGGAGGGCGTGGCAGGTATGACTCGCCCTTGATCTCCAGCAAGATGTGGAAAATGGGAGCAAGCAGGGGGGTGAATGGGTCATCCCTCGGCGCGGGAGCCCGAGGATGGTTGTCTGGTCGGCGAGGAGGCTCGGGCCTCCTAGGATGAACTTTAGTAGGCTGTGGACGAGCCGGCTTCTTAGTGGTGCTTCCATTAGCCTCGCGCCGAGAGGAGTCAGCCTCGTCGGTGCGGATGTACTTATAGGCCCAGCTCAAGAGTTTGGTGTAGGAGCCCGGTGGCTTCTTGTCAAGAGAATATGCAAAGCGGGAGGGACGAAGCCTCCGCTTCAAGGCCAAAGTGGCTACAGAGTCCTCAAGGTTGTAGACATCTAGGGCTACCTCTTTAAATCGAGCAACATAGTCCCGCAGGGACTCGCCACCCTTTTGCTGGACAGAGAAAAGAATGTCTGCTACTCTTGTAATCTTCTAGCAGGCGTTAAAATGGGCCAGGAAGGCCCTCTCCAGCTGGCGGAAGGAGTTGATACTCCATGGCGGCAGACGGGAGTACCAGGCTCGAGCAGCCTTCTTCAAGGTGGCAGGGAAGGCGATGCAGAGGAGTGAGTTGGTTGCCCCCTAGGTGGGTTGGTGATAACTCTCCAAATGGTCTAGGGGATCGGTGGCCGGCTGTCATAGTCCGCCTCTGGTGGGTTGGTGATCCGACGGCTGAGCTCCTCCAGCCGTTGATTGTATTCGTCGAGCCGGCGCTCAGCCCGGTGGGCTATTCGGCTGTCGAAGGACCCCTCCCTCGAGGATTCTGAGGAGGGGGAAGAATGGCGGCGATGCTGACGGGGACGCTCTGCCTCCCTCCGTGCCGTCGCTTGGGAGAAGCACTGGTGTGTCGGGAGGGCGATCGGGGCCTCTTGGAGGCTTCCCGGCGGTGAGGCCTGGGTGAAGTGCGATGGTGGCGAGCCTCTCGGATGGGTGACCTCCCCCGAGAAGAGTGCTGGCTGGGTTGGACCACTCCCAGAACTGAAGGGAGTGGTCCTGGCTGCTGTGTGCCATCGGTTGCTGCTGCAGGACATGAACCGCCACCACCAAGGACTGGACTTGCATGGTTAGGGCGGCGAGGCGGTCTTCTTGAAGCTGTTGTGGTGGTAGTGCAGGGACGTCGGCCAGGGGAGCGGATGGGCCAACCACTAGCGGGTCAGCACCCTGACGCTGCCCTCCAGCGTGATTAGTGGAGACTTCTTGCGCATGAGTCGTCACCATTGTTTGGGAGCTCAGGGAAAGAGAAGTTGTCGCTGACTGGTTCGAAGCTCTTTTCTCTTAATTCCCCTACCTGGTGCGCCAATCTGTTGACGCCAAGTCACCTTCCTTGAACGTCGGGAAAACAAAGATCTCCCTTGCCGGGCTCCTGCAAGAAAAGTCCTCGGAGACCGGATGCTCCGATGGGGACCCTCCGACGCTCAAGTCAGCCACTCAGGAACAGACAAGAGTTAGCTAGCAGAAATCAGCTAGAGAACTAGAGTTCAGGCCCCTTCCCTCGTTACGAGTATGGGCTTTTATACCTATCCGACAGTCTCTTTTTTCTCGCATCTAGAAGGTTGCTGAGTTCGAGGTGCCCTTATCCACTAATAGATGGGAAGCAAGGCTGACAGTGACGGGTCGCAACCGCCTGTCAGAGGTGTCCTTCCTTGCCTGCCACCTGCCGAGCACAACGCTGTAGGTGGCAGGCGGATATGGTTGCATCTAGCGTGCGCCGTTACGAAGTATGGCCACGTGCTGTTGCAGGCTAGTGGTGGGTCACGTGGTCGCTGCAGGCGATTGGTGGGCCACGTGGGCGTGTCAGGTGGCTCGAGGCAACGGGTTGCTAGCCCTGGTGGCCGGACCGAGATGCAAGCTCGAGGCCGAGGTTGAAGCTGACGCTTAAGGCTAAGGGAAACCTCAGAGACCGAGGGGGGACATCGGAGGCCGAGAGGGGCCTCCGAGGCCGAGGCCATCCCACAAAGTCAAGGTTGGGCTCCGTCAGTTCACCGTTTGCTTACCATTTACTTTGATGACGTAGGATCAGCTACATCAGGCGGATCCGCATCGTCCTTGGTGAATAAACCGACTGTGATCCAGCCTCTGGAGTATGAACATCTAAGGGAGGAGTACACAGCGAAGAAGGTCGCAGACGACGTGCGGCCGGAGTTCGTCACGCCAGTGGAGTATGGAGGAGCGGAGGTGGGGGGTTTGGTTGTAGTGACATCAGCGGCAGCGACAACGACGGCGGGGGAGGAGGAGGAGGGTGAGGAGGAGTTCGTCATATAGAGGTCGAGCTGGTGGCCAAAGCAGAGGGAGTCGAGGGAGACGGTGACGGACTATTCTGGCGTGACAGAGAAACCACTGGTTTTCGTCGGGTTCGGTCACCGGAAAGCCATGAAGCCCAGCCCCGAAGGTATGGTTCGATTGCCGATATTTTTTCCTTTTATTTTTTTAAATAAAAAATTTTTGCCAATATCCTCCCAGCTTGGCTCCAAGATCTAATGGTGACGGAATATCGTTGAATCCTCCTCTAGCCGTTCTCCTCTCTCCGCGTCCATTGCCGGCCTCATTGTCTCTGCTCTGTTCGGTTCTATTTGACAAAGCTATGGGCAGTAAAATTTTGGCTCTGTATTACTAAAAATTTTAATATATATTGGTTGTTAAAATATTTTTAAATATAAAAATTCTTTCAACTAATTATGATAGTATTATAAGATATCATATTATAATATTATATTTATTGTAAGAAAATATAACTATATTATTATATTATAATTATTATAATATAATATTTTATTAGCTAATAATTATATTATAATTATTAGAAAGTGTAATGATCATTGTTCTAACATGAACAATATATATATATAATATTATTATATATTTATTACATTATGATATTTCTATTGGGGAGCGCGGAATATCCTCAAGATCACGGCTATAGCGTATATGAGTAATGCAAAAATCTTTTACCGTTCTAATCTATGAGTATAAGATTATGCCTTCAGACTTGAACGCTGGAACACTTGATTTGATTGCTCGACCTCAACCTTTTGGCCTTCCGCCGTATTCCCGAAATACCTGCTTCTCTCACAAGATGGTGGGATCTCTCTCGGCCGACCTAGGGTTTCTTGCTTTTCTTTTTTCTCAAAAGCGTTAACCCTAGCAACCAATTGAGAGGGTATTTATAGGGCTACAACAGGGACCTAATAGGCAAATATGAAAAGGACTTCCCACGTAATTAAATCTCCTAATCCTATCCTGGGTTAGGATTTAATTACGTAAATTATAATTCATTCCACTAAAGAATTATAATTGTACTCCTAATCATATTTGAATTTATATTTTCGAGCCTTAATATTAAATACTTATTATCTCCCCACGTTAAGATTACAGATATCCACCAATTAAATTTAAATACTGACAATATAATTTAATTGGCTGTTATTATCCTTGAGACTTATCCACTTAACTTATTTGACGTATCGGATTCAAAATCCACTTGCAAGATTTGATACGATCAAAACTTATAAGCTTTCTCAAGGGGATATCATCAGTCCAAATTAATCGGACGTGGATTCCTTCAACTATTAATATTCACCATATACATAATGTTATTGCCCAACCCACTGAGTTTATTGACTCATATAGAATCTCACTCTATGTGTAATCAAAGCAATAAACACTACATACACGTGTCTAGAAATAGAATTCAGATTAAGAGCATAAGTAATCATAATATTCATGA
>UESW01001527.1:669355-716855 GCA_900491605.1 Calamus simplicifolius | reverse complement strand
CTCTCCCACTTAGTTATTTAAACAATATTTTGAGGGTTATTAAACTTGTGTTTGATTATCTTATAAACACAAACAGCAAGTTATTATCCAATTAACCATGTTCTCCTAGTTATAGACATAAGAACAAAAGGATAAACAATCAAGCAAGTTTGCAACATAACCAATATAAACAAGATAAATAAAATCCCTGTTATTATGGTCAAAATTCTCCATGCAGATGAAGATCTCTGTCGCACCATGATTGCTACTTTGCTCGACGATTTGCCGCTTCGCATACGGGGGTCTGGGGGCTGGCCCCCAGCGGGGATCGACCTTTGAATTTTCCTTTAGAATCGTGATTTGCAACGGATTTTCTTGAAATCTTATCTGCATCGGATTTCCTTATCTGCAACGGATTTCCTTGAAATCTTATCTGCAAGGATTCTGCTTAGAATCCTATCTTCATCCGATTCTAATCATCTCTTCATCTGATTCTTCTCAGAATCATATCTTATCCGATTCATCTCAGAATCATATCTGCAACGTGCAGCAGGTCATCTTCCTCCATGGAGCCGCACTAGATTACAAAAAATCCTATGCCTCCATATAGGAGTTCACATGCTACGTATTTACAAACACAAAGCTCTCAAAAAACTGGAGCATACATGCTATAAAATATTACAATGATCCTAGCCTCCTTAAAACCGGAGTTCACAAAACAGATCTAAGCAATATTAAATCAGAATACATACATTCACGTGACCATAATAACAGGATAGAAACCTGCAAAATAACATTAGCAGCAAGCATGATCCATCCCACGCATGCATATTCCGATTAATGGAGAACATGGCCGCATTATTCATATACAGTATCAGCCGTGGCTCTGATACCACTGTTGGGGAGCGTGGAATACCCCCAAGATCACGGCTATAGCGTATATGAGTAATGCAAAAATCTTTTACCATTCTAATCTATGAGTATAAGATTATACCTTCAGACTTGAACGCTGGAACACTTGATTTGATTGCTCGACCTCAACCTTTTGGCCTTCCGCCGTATTCTCGAAATACCTGCTTCTCTCATAAGATGGTGGGATCTCTCTCGGCCGACCTAGGGTTTCTTGCTTTTCTTTTTTCTCAAAAGCGTTAACCCTAGCAACCAATTGAGAGGGTATTTATAGGGCTACAACAGGGACCTAATAGGCAAATATGAAAAGGACTTCCCACATAATTAAATCTCCTAATCCTATCCTGGGTTAGGATTTAATTACGTAAATTATAATTCATTCCACTAAAGAATTATAATTGTACTCCTAATCATATTTGAATTTATATTTTCGAGCCTTAATATTAAATACTTATTATCTCCCACGTTAAGATTACAGATATCCACCAATTAAATTTAAATACTAACAATATAATTTAATTGGCTGTTATTATCCTTGAGACTTATCCACTTAACTTATTTGACGTATCGGATTCAAAATCCACTTGCAAGATTTGATACGATCAAAACTTATAAGCTTTCTCAAGGGGATATCATCAGTCCAAATTAATCGGACGTGGATTCCTTCAACTATTAATATTCACCATATACATAATGTTATTGCCCAACCCACTGAGTTTATTGACTCATATAGAATCTCACTCTATGTGTAATCAAAGCAATAAACACTACATACACGTGTCTAGAAATAGAATTCAGATTAAGAGCATAAGTAATCATAATATTCATGAGTTCTAAATTATTTTATAAAGTCAGTATAAAATAATCAACTCAACTGGGTCCTGTTCAATACACACAAAGTGTACTAGCACAAATAGTTAGAATAAACCATTCCCCGTAGTCAAGACAGACCTACTTAAATTTGTGCTACAGCTCTACTGATGGTGTGTCCAATTCCATCTAAAACTGTGAACAATAAACTTGTATTCCAAAAGAACCGATGATCTAGTCTTCTGTGTGTAAGCCGTACTCTACACACTAGATCAAATACTCTTTGGAAATACTAGACACATGCACATATATATAGTAAATGGCACACATTGCTCAAAATGAATTCTCATTAAAAATGTAAAGACATAAAGCATATCTTTTAGTCTATATCTCTATCAATTTCATCTTATATAATTATATTATTGTTAACTTTTTTATATAATATTTATTATGTTCTATTATTATTTAAAATATTATATTAAAATGTTAAATATAATTGTCTATGTGTTTCGAATCCATAAGTTTCAATGCAAGTAGGTATAATTAAACGTTGGGTCAGATTATACACTATCATATCCAACCTAATTTAATTATCAAATTTTTATTTTTCTATCGCATATGATACAATTGTGGATTTCAAATTGGGTTTCTCATGCTTGGGTTTCTTTTTCTCCCTCATTTACAATTCGATTAGGAATTTTTTGTATCCAATAATGGTCCAAACTTACAAAATTTCAAATTAAATTCGGCAACTTTCTATCGTGCTGATTTAGACTATGTATGTGCATGTGTGTGGATTTATGTATGTATGTTTATTTGTGTACGTATGTACATACACATACATACATGCATGCATGCATATATATATATATATATATATATATATATATATATATATATATATATATATGCTGCTATTTTTTTTTTTTGGTCTGAGGACAAGGTCGATCGGAATCGGAACGATGATCTCGTGGCTGATGAACCTACAAGACAAGTCCTCGCATAGGAATCACAAGGGTGGTTCCTGTGAAAGACCCTTCATGCTCAAATCAGTAAAAATCTTCAGCGAGCAAATAAGAGAAGAAGGTTCTCACAAAAAGATGCTCTAATCACCTCTTCTTAAGTTGTGTTTATGAAAAAGCATACCTGGGGGTCTAGGATGTGGTATTTAAGTGCCATTAAGATGACAAATAGTTACTTAATATGATCAGAATCTTGTCGGTTATGGGATTGGTAATTGATCAATCTTATCAAAAGTCCGAAACTATGTTAATCATTGTCGGAGGGCGTATTTGGCTTCCATTTCCGTTTAAGGAGGTTTAATTTGAGATCTCCATAATTAGGGAGGTTCATCCTTCGAAATATTTGGCGTGGTATGAGACAACAATGATACTCAGATCGGGGTATGAAGATGGATGGCCGTTATGAACTATGCCTACTGATAATCTCATTGGGCAAGATCGACCCTAGGATCGGTGCTGACGCTAACGTCGATGGATGGGCTGACGCTGGAGTTGTCGATCGGAAGACCAACGCCGAAGTCGGTCGATGGAGGTCGACACTGGGGTCGGTTACTGAGGCCGAGCAGAAGTTGAGGCCGAGGCCAAGTAGGCTGACTCCAAAGGCCGAATCTGGGGGGCCGAGTAGATGTCGAGGCCGAGGCCGAGTAGGTTGAATCCGAGGGGCTGAGTAGAAGTCTAGGCCGAGGCGAAGTAGAGAAGGCCGCCTTAGAAGCCGGGGCCGCTTAGGAAGCTGGGGTCGAGTCGAAGACGAGGCTGCCTTGGGAAAGCCAGGGTCAAGTAGAAGTCAAGGTCGAGTCCAGGTGTGGTTATTACAGCCCATGGGGTCTATTGCCCCCATCAGTTGGCATGCACGTTTATTAATGCGGCAACAATTTTCCCCCGCATCAATATATAATTCAATTTAATTCATCTAGCCTTTTTTCAATTACATGAGAATGGCTATATGAATCTACTTCCTCTACTCTACTTTATTCAGGAATATATATATATATATATATATATATATATATATATATATATTATTATTCATATAATGTCAAGTATACATTCGATCAACCGATCTTTTTTATTTTGGATGCACATATTTCATAAATCTTAAAAATAGAAATAAGTAAAAAAAGATAGGATAGCTTCATATGTTGAATTTGGTTACGTCTGAATGTAGCTAAGTTTATATTCCTCTCTTTCTCCCTCTCTCTCTCTCTCTCTCTCTCTCTCTCTATATATATATATATATATATATATATATATATATATATATTGAACCAAGCTAGAATAATTTTTTTTAAAATAAAAAAGAATTCTACATCCAAGTGAAGCCTACTTTTTTTCCTAGATCTATTTCATAATCTTATCTGAGCCAACAAAATTTCATGTTGGACTAAGCAACTAAAATTGGTCACTGGCCATCAATTAATTCTAACTCCAAATTTAATGAAAATAGCTCAATGGGATTCCATGCTTCTTTTAGGTAGAAGCTTTAGGTTGAAACTTTTGTCAAATAAAATTAAGTAAAGCTATATAAATATATTATCAAATTTTTTTTATATTCCAAAAATACTTTCTAAACTTGAAAAATCCCTTTTGATCCTAAAAACATTCCTAAATGAGATCTAAGAAGCTTTTGCATAAATTAATCTTTACTCCCACCGCTACTTTAAAGGCCAGCAAAATGAACTTCGGAGCCAATTACTAAACAGCAAATTGTCGGTTTCGTCACGAACTATGTATGCCAAAGGCGACGCATCTTTTGTACCAAAAAAAAAAGAGGCGACGCATCTTCATGACAATGACTGCGCTGGCGCCGGCCGTGCTACCAGCGCCGTGAAAACCCGTTTTCTTCCTGCACTGTCTCCACTTCGCCAGGAGGAAGCCTTTCCACACTACGATAAGAAGAAGAAAAATCCCAGCCCAGTCCACCAGGCCTTTTCAAAATGGAATCATGTGATAATACTCCATTAACCCGACTTCACTTCCAGCTATCCGATACCTTCGGTATATACCGACTGCATGCCATCGATCAAATTCAGAAGCCCCGTACCGTGTTGATCCAGTTGCGAGAACCTTTGATAATATTTTGAACACGCTATCTGGAAAGCAAATTGGTCTAAAGTCACAATTCTGATCAGGCATAGTTCAATCTGGATGCATGTACCATATTCGATCCCAAGAGTGCAAGAAGATCACCTTTTTTTTTTTGGTACAAGCAGGCGATCACACAAGTCTAGTATGAATCAGTCCAGATTCATCAGAATACAAAATTTGCAACAAAACAGAAGGACAAGGGTCACCCTGCCTCCATATCCAATAGCCAGTGTGCTGAGCCACTGAAGCCGCCGCCCAGTCAGCAGCCGAATTGGCTTCATAGTATATATGACGAATCTGGGCAGAATCTACTTCCTATAAGATGGACCATATGTCCTTGAGAACCGGATTAGTGGGGGCTTCAGCAACATTTTCCTTCCATAGCCACCTAATGACCATCATAGAATCACCCTCGATCACTAGTCTATGAGCATGTAGAATCTGAGAAGCATAAGTAATACATGCCCAAGTAGCATAAAGCTTGATCATAGGGACGGAGTAATCAAGGGTACCAAATCCACCCGCTACCAGCATATGACCCTGAGGCCTACGGATGATAAAGGCCGAACTAGCAAATCTACCACGGACACTCTCATCAAAGTTGATTTTGATGAACTCTGGAGGGGGGCTCCCAGGAAATAAAACTGTACGTCGGTTTGCTGCCTAAGCAGCAGGAGAACCCTAGAGGCGAAAGGAGTCAGAACCAACCGCTTGAATAGCACGGGCACAGTCCGTAGATAACGATCTGATCTTCCACACAAGACGCTGTGAAGAAATAAAGTCCTCCGAGAATATAAGCTGGTTTCTCGATAGCCAAATCTGATAAGCTGTGACCGCCCAAAGACCATATTTATGCTGAGGGGCCCTTCGGAGATCATGAAAGAAGAGGGAACGAGGGGAAACAGAAGCATCCACTTTGCTAATATAACCCATCAGGTGCCAAATCCGTCTAGCTCTAGGACATATGAAGATAGCATGGTCAGTAGACTCATCCTCCAGTCCACACAGAAGGCATATTGGTTGGATTGGCACACCCCTATGAGAGAACAAGGCACTCGTCGGAAGGCAGTCCCAAAGAAGCTTCCAAATAAACAGCTAAACCCTGGGAAGGGTGGGGAGCGACCAGATCCAAGCAGCATCCTTCGTGCACTGGGGCTGAGGCCTAAAAAACTTCATAAGGTCCCTGAAAGGGGCCCTAGAAAGAGAGGATCTCTACTAAAGTCTGACGTCAGCCGAGGGACTAGAGATAAGAGGAATCGAGAGAATCCACTGAGAGAGTTCCTCGCCTAAGAAATGGGTCACCATGGGGGTATGCCAGGAGTTGGAATCTGATAAAATCAAATCCTTAACCCTCAAGTCAGAGGGGACATCAATACCGATTCCATTCCACTGGAATGTGCTTCAATTGGAAGACAATCTAGATAGCCTGAACCACCTCCTGCCCAACAATATCCCAATAGTATCAAAAAAGAAGGAGAAACCCATCCGGCCTAGGGGCCTTATCCTGACCAAGCTCCCAAAGGGCCTGGCGAACCTCCTCCAAATACACATAAACAAGATGTTATGGAATAATAGGCTTGTAGATGTTCTAGCAGTTGCAGGATCGATCCATTTATTTGGATACTTGCAATTTAAATAGCATAATAAAGATAAATTATTCTACACTTCAATTTATGACTATTTTGTAATAGATTAACATATGGTCCAAGCGACTGCAAGATGAATCGCAGTCATTCAAGTTGACTAAAAGAAGGAAAACTTTGCTCTCTTTTTTTCTTTTCTCCTGTCACTTTTTTCTACTCCCCGCTCCCTCCTCGCCGCTGCCTGTTACCTCGAGCAAGCCGACGGGCATCTCAAATGGTCTAATGTTTTAAAAATTGAATCGGTTTAACATTTGAATCGTGAGTCAATCGGTTCAATCAAATAAATTAATTTAATTAAACCAAATATTATTATAATTAATTTTTAATTTAATAATATAAAAATAATAAAATTTAAATATTAATTTAAAAAATTAAAAATAAATAAAAATATAATTTTAATTTTATTTATCAAAATTAAAAGTTTAAAAATCAAAATTAAATCGATTCTTTGAAATCCCATGAACTAAAAATGAAAAATAAAAAAAGAACATAGTTTTCTTGGCAGAGAATTTTTCAGCTGATTTGTATATGCACTCTTCCAAAAATTGAGAGGAAGAGATGAAGAAGTTTGGAATCTTTCTTTGGTCAATCCTTGAACTATATGCTTAGATTTTCGTAGCATAGAGTTGAACTAATTGAGAGGTTTAATGCTGCTTTTATGTGTATTTGGAATAAGTCGCCTTCAAAATAAAGGTAGCGCATTTGATGAAGTTCTTTAGAAATAGAGCATAGAAGTTGCTTTTAATTAAAACTTTCTCCATTGAGAGGTTAATTATCAAGATGGGAGAGTCCATCATAACTGATTTTAATCCAATGCTGGTGTCGTTGGAAGTAAGGTAGAGTTTGATAGCTTTTTGGCTATCCCTGGATAAATGTATAGGATAGCATTTATCCAGGGGATAGCTGAGGGGATAAGCACCTTTTTAAAATTACCACTCTGCCATCAAAGGATAACTTTAGTTATTCTTGGATTCCCTAAGGAATAAGTTCAGGGGATAACCCATGGTTAAACATGGGTTATCCCCTCTGGTTAAACTTTTTCAGCACTATCCTCTGTAGCTATAGTATTTGGGGATAAAGGAAGATATCCAGGGGATATCTCCTCTTATCCACCATATCAAACACACCCTAAAGGTGGTAGTGCACTGGGTACTGGTGATGGTTGACAGGCTATAAGTAGATTAGGTCATACTATAATATACCTAGCACAATCCTAACTGGTTTCCAGTTTAGGTTATGATTTTATTTATAGACTTAACTTGTTAGCTGAACTCAAATTGAATTCATAAAATAATCTAAATTTAGGAGGCTGTTCAAGTCAAGTCGCATCAACTATAACTAGAACTCAACCCAAAATATTTATGTTCAACCAAAACTAGGTCATATTATATTTATAATCCGAGTCAAATATTTAGTTACTCTATCCTACACAAAATAAAATAATCAGTAAATAAATATAAAATCATTAAAAAATTTATATAAAATTGAAAAGAACTAAATTAAAATTATTTTTTATTCAAAAAATTTTAGTTTTGTGCCAAATATAAATACATATTAATATGACTGAGGCACTCGAATGTATTATAAATAAAAATTCATTGAAAAATAATGAAATTTGGATATATAGATACAATTAAATAAAAATAAATAAGAAGAGATCTAGCCATATATTGGAATAAAAAAAGAGAGAAATTAATTTAAATGAGAGTTTGTTTAATAAATTAAAAAAAGGTGTTTAGAGAGCAGTGGTGGAGAGGGATTCATATAATTTAAATTTTTGAATCAAATTTAATTAGGTTTGGATTAGGTTTATTATTATTAATCTAAGTTAATTAAACTCAGATGATATATATACAATCTAGTCTAGATTGGTTCTATTTAAAACTATATATGATTTGAAGTGGATCAGAGCTTTAGATTGGGTCCAATTTTTAAGTTTGATCCAACTCATAAGCATTCAAACTCAAAGTAGGTAAGTCGGAAACAGGCTAAATCACAAGTTAAACTGATACATCTACATCCCTAGCGTTTGCAAGAGAGTGGGTGCAAATGGGGAGAGAGCAGAGAGCTGAAGAGGTGCTGAGGGGCCCTGCCATCATGAATCTCGGCGACGACTCACGCGCACTGGCTTTGACATTTTGGACACTTTTGTTTGTCTTCGGCTCCATGTTGAGTTCTCCCCTAGATTCTTTCACCTCGGCCAGCACCATGCATGCGTTGGGTATGTAAATTGAAAGAAAATTTTTTTTCAAATATAAAAAGGATTGAAAGATTGAACTAATAACATATTAAATAATCTTATCTCTCTCTCTCTCTCACACACATAATGTATATTATATATTATATTGGTATTTTTAATTTCTTTTACATTAACTTTACTCCAAATTTTCATCTAGAATTATAAATTCTATTCTAGTCAACTATAATTTAACATACCCTCCTTCCCCCTTCTTCTCATATAACAACCATTTCTTTCTCTTTCCGGTCAGCACCTTTTTATGCTCTTTAACCATAATGCCATTAAATGTAAGCCTATTATATTTTGGTAAGTTATGATAGAATCAATATTGATAAAATTATTTTTTCTTTATTTCTCATTATAAGTTTGGTTATATAATTGTTGATGCATTTTTTGTGCATCCATATAAAAATTCAACCTGCATCTAAATTTTTTGGTTTCATTGATTCTAATTTAAATAGGTTGAAGGAATGATCAATTTTTATTCTTGACTCTAGGGAAATTCAATTTCAATAATGGTGCCACACAAGATGGACCCACTATTGTAGATATATCATATTCCATTTCGCGTGTTGATGATAATATATTGAGCAAATGATGCAAACTATGGAGTTAAAAGATTGAAGCATTTCCAGATATATTCTTTAGTGTTAAATGATTTCCAAATCTCAAATCATGGATATGCTTGGTTGTTTAGACGAAGTTTTGGAGATTATCGTCACAAAAATCTCTTGAAGTATTAGTTTATAACGTGCATTATCATTAAAATTCTATGATGGATACGTACATGAGTCATAGCTTTTTTTTTTTTTTTGATTAATGCGTACTCAAGGCATAGCTCTTTTTAAATAGTCTCAAACCATCTATGTTTATAAATTGTATATTTTGATCGTAATAGCCTAGTGCTTTCAACCATTCAGTCCTGCGGTTCCCTAGGCTTAGTTTTCTTATTATTTTAAACATCGCTTGTGTACAATTTAGCATCATAAAATGCGTAGCAGTGTTAATACGGAAATCTTTCTTGCCAAGATATAGTTTAATATTCTAAGAACCTAAGCCCTTATGCCACATGGACCAAATAATTGTAATACCATGTGTAACAATTTAAAATTTTATTTAACAAAACTAAAATAAAATTATTTTAGTTTCTTAGTGTTAAATAAGTATTTCAGATATATATACAAGGTATAACTAATGTAAAACTAAATGCACTACTATAAATTCTCACAAGCATGCTGCATCTTTTATATATATAAGAATTCCTTCCATAATAAACTTATAATTTCTGCTTTATATACACTTCATAGATGTTGGAGAGGTGTCCATGCATGAAGTTTGTTGAAGTAATTAAAGGCTAATTCAACCATCGGGTCACCGGTTGAACCATCAATCAATTATTTTAATATAAAAAATATATTTAAATTAATAAAAACTATTTTTTAATAAAATAAACATATGAATACTAATTTTCATAATCTTTTTTTTAGAAAAAAAATCTTTTTTTGATATCTTATTTAATCTTTAAAATTTGCTTACTTTCAATTTGCGTACCCATTTAGTCTAATTTAACTTTTTCTCAAAAAAAAATTAAAGAAAATTTCTATCTGAGTTTTCTTTATTTTCATCATTTTCTCTTTATGTCTTTACATTCCCATCTTGATTCCCATAAAATTTTCATATTTCCACCCTTTTTCCTTTTTTTATTCTTCTCTCGTCAATGCTCTTTTTTGCCTGATCTCCTTTTCTTTCCTTACAACTTACGAGCATCCTAATGAAGAAAAAGTTGCCATAAACTCTCAGGAATTTGAAACGCGGCCAGAAAATTTGAAATGGCATTGATAAACTCATGACTCGGTTCAAGTCGGGTTGACCGGTTTATGGGTGAACCGAACGGGTTGACCCCTATAACCTTAATCTTCTCCAAACAGTTTCCGTTACCTCTTTGAATTAACCAAATGATAGAATTCTAAGTGTTAGAATTCACATCTCTTTGGTTTTTATTGAGCGTCGGAACTAACAAAAACGTTGGAATTCTAAGTGTTAGAATTCATAGGTTTTCACCAAACTTCAACGTTGGAATTCTAAATGTTAGAATTCATGTCTCTTTGGTTTTCATAAAATAACAGAATTTTAAGTGTTAGAATTAAATGGGCTAAAGGCTGAATTGAGCCTATAAATTAGAGGACATTCTTCACCAGAAAAACACACGAAATGTTATGGATTGAAATTCTTAAAAGTTAGAACAAAAATCCTAGTGTGATTCTGGTGTTAGCAAAAGTTTGATAGATCTTGGAGGAAGATTCAAGTGGGAGGATTCAAGATCAGCAAAGTTATTTTTTCGCGAGCTAGCACTCCTGGGAATCCGATCATTTGGGGACTTCGCGTGGATGATACTAGAGGCCGAAATTGAACGGCTGCAGAGCACAAAGGATTTATCAATTATTCTTAAGGTAAGTGATATGATCCCTAGATCTTAAGGCAGGCTTCAAAACAAGTAGTATGACTTCTTATCTTGAAGATCAAGATATGATCTTGATGATTTTATTTATATGCATAATTTAGATCAAATGATCCTATAGTATAAGGCAAAGATATGATCTTGATGCATATTAGAAAGATTAATATTTAATCTTTAAGCTTCCGCATTGGTAATTATTATCAAATTTTAAAATATACATGCCTTGGAGGTTATTTCTCCCTACAAATGGTATCAGAGCATGGTTTCATCTTGATCTAATTTATAACATGTAAATTAGTGTTCTTATTAATTTTGTAATCATAACTAAAATGGATCACCAGGCTATCCAATCATAGATTGATTAAAAATCCACATTACCTCATTTAACGAGGTATTTTATGACGTATTGCGGTGTCGTTATGGTTCTCTCATCTTTGATGCTTAGTCAAAAGATAATTCAAATTGATCTTTGGCATCAAAACACAGATTACATGCACTCTCAAGAGATGTTTTATATTTAATACATATTGATATTGTATAAAAGCATGATAATTGCATGTTTAGAATAAAAACATAGATATGAAACTTGTTATCTATGTTATGAAACATACAAATATTTATGAGTCTTATTTGAATGTCAAATATTTATTCATAATCTTTTTAGATATGATCTAAATATAGGAATTATGAGTAGTTTATAATGCAAGTGATGCATGATTCGAAATATATGATATAAAAGTTATGGAAACATGAAATATATTTAATCTTTTGGGTTAACTAAATCAGGTCCATAAAGGGTTAGACCTTAAGGTTTAAATCAAATGGACTATAAGAGTATTTGATCAAATCTAAATTAATTAGATTAAGTTAAGGATGCTCTAAATCAAACAATAGTTGTAGTTGATCATGTCCATGTCTTTGATTAAACTAAATGGAAGTAGATTAGGCTCCGTGGTTGTGCATGAATCTTTTAGATGGTCAAATCAAAATTGGTTAACCATATGATGTCAAAGTAAGTTGGCAAGTTTCTCTAGGATCAACGATCAAATGGTTTTTAATTGGGAGCTACTCGTACTGATGCGTCTTTAACATGTTAATGGAATATCCCTTCCATCGGTCTCACTTACCTGGTCAACATTGTGAACCATTTATAATTAAGATCATTTACCTGATTCGAGTTGACCCATGCCTGTAAGAAAATCAGTCTGACTGATTTAGATGCCACTTAACCTGACTTAATCTTGTCTCATTCTACTGACTTCATAGATTCATTGGGAGAACTTGATTAGTCAATTAGATTATTAAATCCTCTAAAAGTATTAGGTCCTTAAAATGAAATAGTTATATGCTAACTAGATCATAGCCTCCCATTAAGGTGAGTAATAATGAGTCCGATGTCTTGATAATCATTGGAGGCACTCCATGCCTGGTGCTTGTCAACCATCGGAATTATCATTCATTATATGATAAGTCAGCGTAATTATTAAATAGATAGTCAGGTGGGCCGAGCTTCACTCGGGCTTGGTTGTCTATAGATAGGTTGCACTGATTATATTATTTAATGGTTGGACCTAACCAGAACTTTCAGTGGAGGCACTCCATGCCTGCTGAAGAAGAACATGGGGCAAAACTAAACACTAAGAATTGTTTGGAAAAATAATTGGTTTTGAACCTACTCTTAGATGCATATGGGTTGGCCAAGCTTCACTTGGGCTGTATGTAGTCTATGTAGATCTTAGTGCCCACTGAAGAATTAAGAATAATTCTTCGAATTGGGGTGTAGAGGTTGCCAATTTGAACAAAATAGTGGGAGAATCATTAAACTAAAGTCCAAGTCTTTAGACTGAATCAATTTATATACTACTAAACTTTAGTTTTTCCTTATGCAGAAAATGGCCACTAATTTATCATTAAGGTTCCTATTGGATAGTGACAAGTTGAATGGTTTAAATTTCAATAGCTGGTTTAGAAAACTTAAGATCGTCCTTAAGCAGAAGATGATTCTATATATTCTGAATAATCCTGCACCAGAGATACCTAACGCAAACACTCATAGTTCTGAGAGAGACACTTATCAGAAGTAGCTCAGTGATAGAACTAGCGTGTGTTGCATCATGCTAGCAGCAATGAACGATGAATTCGATCGCCGGTTTGAGAATGTCAGCCGAAAAAATCATTCAAGCGTTGAATGGATCTTTCGGCACACCCGACGACATTGAAAGGCACAAGACTAGTTGTGCTATTTTTAATGCTCAAATGAGGGATGGATGTCCCATCACTGATCATGTATTATACATGATCGAGAAGATAGAAATTCCCCTACATGAGCAGTTGGAAAAAGATGCGATCCTGAATTCCTTGCCTCCATCCTTCTGACCTTTTCTTACTCATTTTTGAATGACAAAGCCTGCAGTAAACTACCACAGTTTGTTGGGGTTGTTACAGAACTTTGAGAAGGACAACCAGCTCTCTAAGGGTTTGGTTAATGTGGTTGAAGGATCTAAGGTAGGGCATCAACCCTTTGAAAAAGGGAAGAAGAAAAAGAATAAGAAAAAGGTGCAACATGCTAGGACATCTATAAGGGGTCAGATGCAGAAGAAGAAAGTTGATAAAAGCCAAGCTGAATGCTTTTATTGCAAGATGCAAGGGCACTGAAAGAGGAACTGTCCTCTTTATATTGCCACACTTGATCCAAATAGGCCAAAGAAGAAAAAGGGGCAAGATGTTGCTCAACAAGGTATTTATATGATAACACCTTGTAATTTTTTTGTATATGATAATCAGACCTGGGTATTGGATACCATGAGTCCTTTTAACATTTGCAATTTATTGCAGGGACTACAGGTCACTAGAAGATTTGAGGAAAATGAAAGATTCCTTAATGTCGGCGATGGAAGATTAGTTCCAGTTCTAGCATTAGGAGTTCTTGAAATGGTTTTCAATAGAAATGTCATCGTACTAAATGATTGCCATTTTTGCCCAACATTCTTATTGAATGTAATTTCTGTAGGCCTTCTGGCCAAAAGACATTATGAAATTTCAATAAAGGATGTTAATTTGAATATCATTATGAATGGAGTCACTGTAATGACTGGGCATTTATCTAATGGCATTTATATATAATCAAAGCCTGTGAATATAGTGTACAAATCAAGTAAGCACCCTAGAATAATTGATGTCACAGATATTTATCTTTGGCACCATCGGCTGGGTCATATCAACAAGAATAGATTAAACAGGTTAACCCAGGAGGGCATCCTTTGAGTTGATGATTGTGAATCATTAACTATCTGTGAATCATGTCTTCTTGGTAAAATGACCAAGTCATCTTTTACTGGAAAAGGTGAAAGAGCCAAAGAGCTATTGGGTCTAGTACATACTGATGTATGTGGACCAATGAGCACTTGTACCAAAGGTAGATATTACTACTTCATTACTTTTACAAACGACCTTTCTAGGTTTGGTTATGTCTATCTTATGAGATATAAATCTGAATTGTTTGAAATGTTCAAACTATATCATAAAGAAGTAGAAAACAAATAGAAAAATGTATTAAGACCCTTCGATCAGATCGAGGAGGAGAATACCTTTCAAATGACTTTGTAACATATCTAAGGGAGAATGGGATTCTCTCCCAATGGACTCTTCCAGGAACACCGCAGTATAACGGTGTGTCAGAAAGAAGGAATCAAACTCTGTTAGACATGGTTCGGTCCATGATGGGTTTTGCAAGCTTGTCAATATCATTTTGGGGATATGCATTAGAATCAGCTTGTCATATTCTCAATAAGGTTCCAAGTAAGTCTATTTCTCAAACTCCATATGAGATATGGTATGGACGTAAACCGGTTATCATCTATCTGAGAGTCCGGGGGTGTCCGGCTTATATGAAACGTGCAAAATCAAACAAACTTGAACCCAAATCTGACAAATATTTTTTTATCGGCTATCCAAAAGAAACCAAAGGATATTACTTCTACAATACTGAAGAACAAAAGTTGTTCATTAGTAATAGGGCAATTTTTCTTGAAAAGGGGTTCCTTAGGGAAGAAACAAATGGCTCTAATATTAAACTTGAGGAAGTTCATCAAGTAGAAGGAACAACACAAACGTTTGAACCCTTAGAATCTAGTTGATTAGATCAAACTCAAAACCCATTTTAGATGCACCATTAAGGCAATCTGGTAGAGTACTACATCAACCGGATAGATGCTTAGGTTTCTTGGTCCAGAATGAGGATCCTATTGAGCTCGATGAGAACAACGAGGATCCGATCACCTATATGGATGCTATGCAAAGGACTGACTCTGATAAATAGCTTGATACCATGAAATCCGAACTTGATTCCATGAAGAACAATAATGTATGGACATTAGTTGACCCATCCGAAGGGATAAAACCCATAGGGTGTAAGTGAATTTTCAAAAGGAAAAGAGGGCAGACGAAAAGGTAGAGACCTACAAATCACGTCTGATTGCCAAGAGGTATCGTCAACGTTATGGTATTGACTATGATGAAATGTTTTCTTCTGTGACAATGCTGAAATCCATTCGGATTATGCTAGCTATAGCAGCACACTTAGATTATGAGATTTGGCAGATGATATTAAAACCGCTTTCTAAATGTTAATTTAGAAGAACAGGTATATATGATATAGCCTGAAGGTTTTATATCTGAAGATGAGTCTAAAGTGTGCAGGCTACAGAAGTCCATTTATGGACTTAAGCAAGCATCTAGGAGTTAAAACATACGATTTGATAATGTGATCAAATCTTATGGCTTCGTTAACAATAAAGAAGAACCTTGCATCTATAAATGGGCTAACGGTTCCATTATTATATTTCTTGTATTATATGTGGATGATATTCTCTTAATCGGAATGATAACCCTGCATTACAAGGAATAAAGACATGGTTATCATCACAATTCTTCATGAAAGATCTGGAGAAGCATCCTACATCCTAAGGATGAAGATCTATAGAGATAGATCTAAGAGGATGCTTGGTTTATCCCAAGCTACGTACATTGATACCGTGCTAAAGAGGTTTAGCATGGAAAATTCCAAGAAAGGCTATCTTCTGATAGGCCATGGAATTCATCTTTCTAAGAAGGATTGTCCAACAACTCCTAATGAAAGAGAACGTATGAGTCGAATTCCATATGCTTCGGCAGTGTGATCGATTATGTACACCATGATATGTACAAGACCAGACGTGGCATACTCATTAGGAGTAGTGAGTAGATACCAATCTGATCCAGGAGAAAAACATTGGCAAATTGTTAAGACAATCCTTAAGTATTTGAGAAATACTAAGGACCAGTGGTTAGTCTATGGAGAGTCTGATTTGAAACTTGTTGGATATACTGATTCTAGTTTCCAATCAGATTATGATGACAGCAAGAGTGTGTCAGGTTTCGTGTTTATCCTGAATGGTGGAGCTGTTTGCTGAAAAAGTTTCAAGCAACATACAGCGACAGATTCAGTGTGCGAGGCTGAGTACATTGCTGCATTAGATGCTGCAAAAGAAGCTATGTGGCTGCGAAAGTTTATCTACGAGCTTGGAGTGGCACCTTCCATAGATGGGCCAGTCCTATTGTACAGTGATAGTACTGGTGTCATAGCTCAAGTAAAGGAACTATGAGCACATCAGCGCATCAAGCACATACTGCGCCGATTTCATCTTATTCGAGAGATTGTAGAACAAGGTGACATAAATCTTCAGAAGATTGACGGAAAGGAAAACCTAGGCGACCCATTTACTAAAGCACTCAGCATCAAGGAGTTTGACGACTATAAGTTGAAGATGGGCATTAGATACTGTAATGAGTAGCTTTAGGCTAAGTGGGAGTTTGTTGGGAATTGTATCCTAAAGCCAATCATTTGATGATGTAAATAACATATAAATTGATATATTAATAAAAGTTATTTGATAGTTTATTCATTACAAGAACATCTTCTTAAAACTCCTAATAGTAATGAAGCCCTTAGGATCTTCTTTTACAATAAAGGAGGATTTATCTTTGAAGATCTTCAAAAAGAGTTCGCGACCAAATGATATACTATGACAGGGCCATAGTACTATCAATTATAGGATGTTGTATATCATATTTGTTGGTTGTCCTCTTAACCAAGGAGTGTAGAGACACTAGTATGACATACAGGTGAAAGTGTATGAGTATATTTTACCGAACGTGACTCATTTTCGGATACTCTGCTGTTAAGAGTTAATTCGAAAAGATATGGGTATAATATCCTTAAGACCTGAAGATCACAACTGGTGACTTGCAAGCAACTCATTGTACTTAGGTGCTGGACCACCTGAATTTTTAATCCAGCTACGAAAGGTTACTGGGTGCAGTCAAGTACTTATGGTAGTCAGTTGTGGATTAAGATGAAATTTGACCTATCCTTAAAAGAAGAAATGCTTATGTTTCAATTTAGCAAGACCTTGACCAAGGCACTTCATGTGAAGGTCACATGATCACTAAAGTTGAAATCACTTTATGGATTTGTTGTTTAGAGTTGACAGGCTCTTAAGCTATCCTTAACATTTGTGGTTAAAAGGATGAATTATACGGTAACTATTTCTTAGGGTTCTTGGAGTTTGCTCGGCAACTCTTCGACCTATCCGGACGTCGGATTTCATTGCTAAATAGGCACATCGATTAGTATAAAAGTTGTTCCAATGCTACCGGCTTAGGTTCGAACCTAGAGAGTCACACGCATTGAAGTTTCCTAAGATGATCTATTTGCTGATCAACGATTGAGAATCGTATATAATTTAATTAATCAATTTGATTGATTAAATTATCTCAATTGGGTTAAGTACAAGTGAATAAGATTCAATTAGGTTTAAGTCTATTAGAAGGACTATCAATTTCAAATATTGATTTGAAATTAGACTTGATTTGGATTTAAATAGATTCAGGACTAGCCAACTTTGATTTGAGCTAGGACCAAGATCTATGTAGGTTCAGTCCAATAAATTCAAATCAGCTTAAACCAAAACCCAAACCCAAACCCCATGTGTGAAAATAGTTTTCTCGCATAAGGATCTCACATGATGAGATAACCAAAATCTCATCTCATAAGAGATTAAATTCTCATGTAGAATTTAATGTATAACCTTAATCTTCTCCAAACGGTTTCTTTTTAGGAACAGTTGCACGGAGGCATCAGATGTGTCCACTGAGTTATGCAAAATGGAATGACATACTTCCAACTTATAAAGCTGAGATTCTATGAGTTGTGCATGTAAAAATTTAACATTCACTGCTACTGTTAATAATCTCATCTTCATTTTGGATGTTGTTTGTTGTTTGACTTGTCAAAGGCCTTGACAAGTCTAATCATGCAATGCGTCTCTGTTGTGAATTATTTGTGGCTCCTGTTTGGCCTTTTGTTTTATTATCAAAAATACAATGTTGTCCCTTGCATGCTTTTCTCGTACCAAGTGATATCAAAGCTTCTGCTATCACAACATTAAGTGATAATTAAGTTTCATTCTTGTCTAGATTTCAGTTAGGATTAGATAGAAATAACAGTGAGGAAGTGTGTGTGTGTGTGTGAGAGAGAGAGAGAGAGAGAGATAAAGAGAGGAGTTCTGCTAGAATGATGCCATATCATGGCTTGACAATTTTACAGCCATAAGTCTATGACTATTGCCAATGATTTTATCTTGAATCAGCTTTAGGTAGTACACTGCTTACCTGATCCTATCTGCAAGCCGTGTTCGTTTTGAGCAATGAGTGATTTAAAATTTTATTAACAGTTTCCATTTGAGCAATGAGCTAATTTTGTAAACTATATGTGGTATAAAATAGAGAATTCTATGCAGCTACTTCTTTTATCAATATCAAGTTAATACAAGTTTATTTGGGCATGATGGCTTACTAAAAGACCTCACGAATAGTTGCAATTGATTTGATCTTTTCACCTTACAAATTTGTATAAGCAGCCTTTTTCTGCACCATTGCAGCTATGGTGACTCGTGATTCTTTCACTACTTATCATCAATCACATTCCCTGCAATTTTTTAGTTTCATTAATGTTTAACAGTTAAGAACCTATGAATCGAATTTGAGAAGGAAATAAGTAAAATAAGGCTGTTGCTCCTATTGAAACTTTTGCTCGAGAAATTCTGATGTGAAGATATGCCAAGCAATTATCTTGCAAAGGATGCATGCTCTCTTGTGAGTCACTGTTACATGCTTGTCTGCATGTTTTGGAAACAAAGGTCAATGGCTAAGATTCTAGTTATAGCTTCTGAAATTACAAATTTTTGATACTGTTGTATTCTATTTATATATTGTAATTACAAATTTTAAACCATTTTTTTCCTATTCTTTTTATCAAATTTAGTTGGATTCCTTCTAACACAACTGTCATGTAAACATGTTATTTGTCAAATGATATGTATTGATTTCTATGAATCTAGAAGCAGGTTGCCAATAGCCTTGATGCATGCAGCTATGGTTCTAGGATATTTCTTTTGCAGGCCAAGTTTTTACTACCGCCATCCTGTCATGATTTTGTAATGAAGTCTCTCAAACGAAAATAGAAAGAATATAAGGCATAGTTGAAAATGAAGCACAAGTTGCCAGATATGATCGAGGAGCAGGTAGTTGGTACTTGTCCTCCTGATGTACCCCCTCATCAATGGATGGAGTTGGTTCATTACTGGTTCTCAGAGAGGAGACATGTATCTTATAATTCAATCTTTTAAGACACTATTAAAATATTTGATTTTTATTGTACATTATATATACATATATGCTTTACTTTCGAAATATAAAAAGTATATTTATTTAATTTTGCAGACATATTCTAATATTGGTAAAGCTGCATGAGCAGCCCTGTCTGCTCCTCATACATCGGGATCCAAGAGTTATGCATGAGTCATACAAGAGTTCGTATGTTCCTTAATTGTATAAATTTATATTTTTTATATCAAAGCATTTACTTATTATAATGATGTATTGTGATACATGTCTACCGTGATACATGTGTATCGTGATATATGTGTTCTTTATTTGGTGAACAGTAATAAGGACAAGTACTTCTATCCTTATTTAATTCATTAATATCTGCTTGATGTTGTCTTATTTAATTCATTACTATCTGCGAAGATCTTTTAGATTCGTTATCCTTCATCTTTCCATGAAGTTAAGATCTTTTAGATTAATATCTGCTTGATGTTGTCCTATCATTTCATATAACGATTGCCTTTGATAAGATTATGTTTTTGAGTTATCATTTGCTAACAATATCAGGAAGTAGGGAAACACCACATCGAAGTGGAGAAAATCTTAGATGGCCTGACACTCCACCAATACAATATGTTATCTAATTTTTTTTCATTTTTTTCCTGTCTTGTTGCTCTTTTTCCCCTATGTGGAAAGTGGGAACATGTTATAGTAATTGTGGTTGTGGTTGCATGAGTCATAGAATTTTTTTATTGAGGATTGACAAAATATATGATGACTTGAGTTTTTGAAATCAGCTTAATTCATGATAAAGTCATCACTTGTGCTATATATTATAGAATTTCTTGGTAACTGAAATTTTAAAACCCTTCTCATATGTTAATAAGAGTTGAATGCTGGGATTGCAATCATTAAATTCATGTCATTAACGCCAGATAAAGAGGAAAGCATCTGCAACCTATTGAGAAATACAAGAAGTTATATAAGAACTGACTTTTACTATCTATAGGCACATGACATCCTTCATAGGGTAGGCACCTGCACCACCCAAGCGTGGGCCTGTCTCAGCAGCTGGGTGGCATCTAGTAGGTGGGATGCCTTAGAAATAAATGAGATATTGGGTTTCCATTAAGCCTCATAAGACTCTGGAACTTCACAAATGACCTGCAGAAAGGTCTCTCCCATTAACCAAACATACATACTGATGGGGCCAGTTGACTCCATGAAAAATAATTTTTTTTTTTTTGGACGGCCCCAAGGGCCGACGGCTCCAAGACAGTCGGCCCCAAAGGCCGATACCCGACGGTCCCAAAGGCCGGCACCTCCAAGACAGTCGGCCCCAAAGGCCGACACCTCTAAGACCGGTACCTCCAAGGTCGGCACCTCCAAGACAGTCGGCCCCAAAGGCTGACACCTCCAAGACCGACGCCCCAAAGGCCGATGGCTCCAAGACAGTCGGCCCCAAAGGCCGACACCTCCAAGACCGGAACCTCCAAGGCCGGCACCTCGAGGACCGACAGCCCCAAAGGCCAACACCCGACGATCGACGGCCCCAAGACAGTCGGCCCCAAAGGCCGACACCTCCAAGACCGACGGCTCCATGGCCGACGGCTCCAAGACAGCCGGCCCCAAAGGCCGACACCTCCAAGGCTGGCACCTCGAAGACAGTCGGCCCCAAAGTCCGACACCTCCAAGGCCGGCACCTCCAAGACAGTCGGCCCCAAAGGCTGACACCTCCAAGACCGACGGCTCCAAGACAGTCGGCCCCAAAGGCCGACACCCGACACCCGATGACTCCAAGACCGACGGCCCCAAAGGCCGACGGCTCCAAGACAGTCGGCCACAAAGGCCGACACCCGACGATCGATGGCCCCAAGACAATCGGCCCCAAAGGCTGACACCTCCAAGACCGACGGCTCCATGGCTGACGGCTCCAAGACAGTCGGCCCTAAAGGCCGACACCTCCAAGACCGGCACCTCGACCTCGAAGACAGTCGGCCCCAAAGTCTGACACCTCCAAGACCGGCACCTCCAAGGCCGGCACCTCCAAGACAGTCGGCCCCAAAGGCCGACACCCGACGGCTCCAAGACCGACGGCCCCAAAGGCCGACGGCTCCAAGACAGTCGGCCCCAAAGGCCGACACCCGAAAACCGATGGCCCCAAAGGCCGACGGCCCTAAGATAGTCGGCCCCAAAGGCCGACATCTCCAAGACCGACGGCCCCAAAGGCCGACGGCTCCAAGACCGGCACCTCCAAGGCCGGCACCTCCAAGACAGTCGGTCCCAAAGGCCAACATCTCCAAGACCAACGGCCCCAAAGATCGACGGCCCCAAAGGCCGACACCTCCAAGATCGGCACCTCCAAGGCCGGCACCTCCAGGACCGACGGCACCAAAGGCCGACACCTCCAAGACAGACGGCCCCAAAGGCCGACACCTCCAAGACAGTCGGCCCCAAAGGCCGACACCTCCAAGACCGATACCTCCAAGGCCGGCACCTCAAAGGCCGACACCTCCAAGACAGTCGGCCCCAAAGGCCGACACCTCCAAGATAGTCGGCCCCAAAGTCCGACACCTCTAAGACCGGCACCTCCAAGGCCGGCATCACCAAGATAGTCGGCCCACCTCCAAATAGTCGGCCCCAAAGGCCGACACCTCCAAGACCGGCACCTCTAAGCTAGGCACCTCCAAGACAATCGGCCCCAAAGGTCGGCACTTCCAAGATATGCGGCCCCGAACTTCCCAACCGGCCCCGACATCTCCAAGCAAGTCTGTCCCGGCACTTCCAAGCTAGGCGGCCCAGACACTTCCCAGTCGGCCCCGACATCTCCAAACAAGTCAGCCCGGTACCTCCCAAGCGGCCCCGGCACTTCCAAGCTAGGCCCCGGCACCTTGTCAGCGGGATGGGCCCTAGCCATCTCGGGTCGACCCAGCTCGGCCCTGATAAGATGGGATTCCCTAGTTCATGCTGGATCAGTCCCAACGGCTCAAGAAACCGCCTCTCTGATGCGCGCCGCCCGATAGTGCCAGACGCACGCCGCCCGACAGCACCGACGCACGCCGCCCGACAGCCCCGCCGGTTGATGGGACGTAGTTCACTAACCAGCCCAGATTCGCGCAAGGGCTCAGCAGATCTTCTGACTCACGCAGTCCCCCGTGATCATGCCAGGATCAACCCCTATAAAAAGGTGAATCCACCTAGTAAACAGGTATGCACGATAAACCCCAAAATCACCATCTCAACTCTAAAAGGGATTCCTCCTCTCGGAGATCCCTCTTCTTCAACACAAAACAAGGCTCACTCGAGCCCTTCTTCAGCTATGACCTCAGTCACTAACTTGGCCGTCGGAGGGTCCCACCGGAGGCCACCCCTCTGGTCCCGGGACTTCTTTGCAGGCAACCCAGCGAAGCGAGGATTCGAGAAGTACCTCCGTTTCCGACATCCAGGAGAGGTGATCGAGCGTCATCAGATTGGCGTGCCAGGAAGGGGGAATAAAAAAAAGTAGCGAACGTTCTCCCTGAGCTACATCTTTCGTTCCCTCTCTTCTTCCAGAAGCCATGGTGGTGACGCGAGCTCGGGATGCCTCCGTCAGCTGCCCAGCGGGGCTCCTCCCGCCAACTGGGCATCAGGAGGCCAATCCTCCTGCTACCAACCCTCCGGTTGCCGGCCCGCCACCGGACGCCGCTGTCCAAACAGCGAAGCAGCTGGCAATCCTCTCCCAGCAAGTCCAGAATCTCACCGCTATGATCCACGGGCTCCAGCAACGACTGTCCGTGGCCACCCAGCATCAGACTGCTCCCCTCGCCAGCCAGTAGTCGGCGAGGGGAGGCTACCCTCGGTGGGAGGCCGATCGGCGAGAGACCGGCCGACATCAAGTTTCCCCTAGGAAGCCTCGATGCGAGCCCTCCAAGCGGCCACGGTCCTCTGACCATGGCCCCAACAAATTTCCTCCCAAGCCACATCATCACGAGGAACCCAGGCGGAAGTCCTAACTTTCGTCTCCATCTCCATCTGCCTGCTCTTCTTCTTCTTCCTCCGAGCCACCTTGGAGGGCCCTGATGATCAGCCGCCAGGTGGAGGAATGCCTGGAGGAGTACAACAGGCGCCTTGACAAGCTCGCCAAGAAAATCAACCATCAACCAGAGAAAGAGTTCGACACTCGTCCTCCCTACACTCGTCGCATACTGGAGGAACCGGTTCCCTCGAGGTTCCGCTTCCCCCAGGTGGACCCGTACGATGATACGACCGACCCCCTCGACCACCTCGAGAGTTACAAAGCTATGATGCAAGTCCAAGGCACCTCAGACGCCCTCCTCTGTAAGGCCTTCCCCGTAACTCTATGGAAGGCCGCCCGTGCATGGCACTCACGCCTGCCCCCTCACAGCATTGACTCCTTTCGAGAGCTGGAGAGGGCATTCTTGGCCCACTTTGATGCCTGTCGCCGGATCCCAAGGGTGGCAGACAGCCTTTTTTCGTCCGCTAGAAGGAAGGAGAGTCACTATGGGACTTCGTGTCCCGATTCAAAACCACCGCCCTCGAGGTCTACCATCTCGACGACATGGTGGCGGCCCTGGCGCTGAAGCGAGGACTCCTTCCGTCCCGCTTCACCTTCTCCCTGGATAAGAAGCCCCCAAGCTCTTATTCCGATCTCCTCCTCCGAGCTCAAAATATATCCGCGCAGATGAAGCCGACTTCACCCACCGAGAATCTTCAAGAAACTCGAGCGACCTCCCCAACATCGCCGATCCGACTCACCTCGCCGGTTCGACAACAGGCATCGAAGCCCTGTCCCCGACTAGAGTAAGCTCACTCCTCTCCTTGCCCCTCGATCCCACATTCTGAAGGAGATCGAGGGCGAGCCTTACCTCCAACGTCCTCCACCCTTAAAGAAAGGTGCACCACGCGACGCGAGCCGCTACTACCGTTTCCACTAGGATTACGGCCACGACACCGATAGCTATTACAGCTTGAAGCGGGCCATCGAGGAGCTCATCCAGCGGGGCTACCTTGGCAAGTATGTCTAGAAGACGCAATAGCTGCTGCCGGCCATCATGGGGCCTCCACCAGCTCAAGCCACCGTCGACAACACTCCCACAGAGCAGACGATCGGGATGGTGTCCTGGGGATCAGCTTCTGCACCTAAAACGGCCGAGGGGGGAGGAGTTGTCGGGTAACACACTTCCTGAGAGGGTCCCTACTGCATCACCGAAACACTCCACCGGAGGGCATACAAACTAGAAGAGCTCGATGGGAAACCCGTTCCACGTACCTGAAACATGAACGACCTCCGCCAGAATTACCAATGATGTACTCCCAGAAGCATGAGTAATAAAGAAGACCCTTTCTAATGCCACAGCTTGTTCTTCCTTATGCCAAATCTCTCAAAAGGAGCTCACCGGCATCGCGGCCCACGGGACACCACTCGGCCCTGGCACGGCGGTGCCCCCGAGTCGGTCAAGACCCTAAAGGCTTCGTACCAAGCTGAGTCACCACCTGAGCGGAACACAAACCCCCAGGCTGGTTCAAAAGGAGCTCACTAGCATCACGACCCATGGGACACCACTCGGCCCCGGCACGGTGGTGCCCCCGAGTCGATCAAGACCCTAAAGGCTCGTACCCGACTGAGTCACCACCTGGGCGGCACACAAACCCCAAGGCTGGTTCAAAAGGAGCTCACTGGCATTGCGGCCCACGGGACACCACTCGGCCCTGGCACGGCGGTGCCCCTGAGTCGGTCAAGACCCTAAAGGCTTCGTACCTGGTTGAGTCATCACCTGGATGGCACACAAACCCCCAGGCTGGTTCAAAAGGAGCTCACTGGCATCGCAGCCCATGGGACACCACTCGGCTGTGGCACGATGGTGCCCCCGAGTCGGTCAAGACCCTAAAGGCTCCGTACCTGGCTGAGTCACCATCTGGGTGGCACACAAACCCTCAGACTGGTTCAAAAGGAGCTCACTGGCATCGCGGCCCATGGGACACCACTCGGCCCTGGCACGTGGTGCCTCCGAGTCGGTCAAGACCCTAAAGGCTCCGTACCTGGCTGAGTCACCACCTGGGCAGCACACAAACCCTCAAGCTGGTTCAAAAGGAGCTCACTGGCATCGCGCCCATGGGACACCACTTGGCCCCGGCACGACGGTGCCCTCGAATCGGTCTAGACCCTAAAGGCTCCGTACTCGGCTGAGTCGCCACCTGGGCGGCACACAAACCCCCAGGCTGGTTCAAAAGGAGCTCACTGGCATCGCGGCCCATGGGACACCACTCGGCCCCGGCACGGCGGTGCCCCCGAGTCAGTCAAGACCCTAAAGGCTCCGTACCTAGCTGAGTCACCACTTGGGTGGCACACAAACCCCCAGGTTGGTTCAAAAGGAGCTCACTGGCATCGCGGCCCATGGGACACCACTCGGCCCCAGCACGGCGGTGCCCCCGAGTAGGTTAAGACCCTAAAGGCTCTGTACCCGGCTGAGTCACCACTTGGGCGGTACACAAACCCCCAAGATGGTTCAAAAAGAGCTCACTCGCATCGCGGCCCACGGGATACCACTCGGCCCCGGCACGGCGGTAACCCCGAGTAGGTTAAGACCCTAAAGGCTCCATACCCGGCTGAGTCGCCCCTTGGATGGCATCTGCTCTCAGCTCTCAGGTCACCCTCTTGGGTTCAAAAGACTTCCAGACTCCATGTTGGGAGAGGATTACTAGCCACCCTCAGCTTGCCAAAGAAGGCACGCAGACGTCCATCCAAGGCAGCACAACATGAAAGAGCAGATGCCAAGGTAAAGTTGTACACTCCTTTCGCTTAGCTGATGCAAAGCACGCAAGCTCAAGGAGTGTGGGGAGCATTTGATAGGGCCAGTTGACCCCATGAAAAATAAAAAAAAAAATTTGGACGGCCCCAAAGGCCGACGGCTCCAAGACAGTCGGCCCCAAAGGCCGACACCCGATGGCCCCAAAGGCCGGCACCTCCAAGACAGTCGGCCCCAAAGGCCGACACCTCCAAGACTGGCACCTCCAAGGCCGGCACCTCCAAGAAAGTCGGCCCCAAAGGCCGACACCTCCAAGACTGGCACCTCCAAGACAGTCGGCCCCAAAGGCCGACACCTCCAAGACCGACGCCCCAAAGGCCGATGGCTCCAAGATAGTCGGCCCCAAAGGCCGACACCTCCAAGACCGGAACCTCCAAGGCCGGCATCTCGAGGACCGATGACCCCAAAGGCCAACACTCGACGACCGACGGCCCTAAGACAGTCGGCTCCAAAGGCCAACACCTCCAAGACCGATGGCTCCATAGCCGATGGCTCCAAGACAGTCGGCCCCAAAGGCCGACATCTCCAAGACTGGCACCTCCAAGGCCGGTACCTCGAAGACAGTCGGCCCCAAAGTCCGACACCTCCAAGACTGGCACCTCCGAGGCCGGCACCTCCAAGACAGTCGGCCCCAAAGGCCAACACCTCCAAGACCGACGGCTCCAAGACGGTCGGCCCCAAAGGCTGACACCCGACACCCGATGGCTCCAAGACCGACGGCCCCAAAGGACGACGGCTCCAAGACAGTCAGCCCCAAAGGCCGACACCCGATGACCGACGGCCCCAAGACAGTCGGCCCCAAAGGCCGACACCTCCAAGACCGATGGCTCCATGGCCGATGGCTCCAAGACAGTCGGCCCCAAAGACCGACACCTCCAAGACCGGCACCTCCAAGGTCGGCACCTCGAAGACAGTCGGTCCCAAAGTTCGACACCACCAAGACCGGCACCTCCAAGGCCGGCACCTCCAAGACAGTCAGCCCCAAAGGCCGACACCTCCAAGATCGACGTCTCCAAGACGGTCGGCCCCAAAGGCCGACACCCGACACCCGATGGCTCTAAGACCGACGGCCCCAAAGGCCGATGGCTCCAAGATAGTCGGCCCCAAAGGTCGACACCCGAAGACCGACGGCCCCAAAGGCCGATGGCCCCAAATGCGGACATCTCCAAGACCGACGGCCCCAAAGGCTGACGGCTCCATGACCGGCACCTTCAAGGTCGGCACCTCCAAGACAGTCGGTCCCAAAGGCTGACATCTCCAAGACCGACGGCCCCAAAGGCCGACACCTCCAAGACCGGCACCTCCAAGGCCGGCACCTCTAGGATCGACGGCCCCAAAGGCCGACACCTCCAAGACCGACGATCCCAAAGGCCGACACCTCCAAGACCGGCATCTCCAAGGCCGGCACCTCAAAGGCCGACACCTCCAAGACAGTCGGCCCTAAAGGCCGACACCTCCAAGATAGTCGGCCCCAAAGTCCGACACCTTCAAGACTGGCACCTCCAAGGCCGGCATCACCAAGACAGTCGGCCCACCTCCAAACAGTCGGCCCCAAAGGCCGACACCTCCAAGACCAGCACCTTTAAGCCAGGCACCTCCAAGACAGTCGGCCCCAAAGGCCGGCACTTCCAAGATAGGCGGCCCCGATATCTCCAAGCAAGTCAGCCCCAGCACTTCCCAGCCGGCCCTGATGTCTCCAAGCAAGTCAGCCCCGGTACCTCCCAGGCGGCCCCGGTACTTCCAAGCTAGGTGGCCCCGGCACCTCCCAGGCGGCCCCAGCACTTCCAAGCTAGGCGGCCCCGGCACTTCCCAGCCGACCCCGACATCTCCAAGCAAGTCGGCCCCGGCACCTCCCAGGCGGCCCCGGCACTTCCAAGCTAGGTAGCCCCGGCACTTCCCAGCCGGCCCCGACATCTCCAAGCAGGTCGGCCCCGACACTTCCTCCACGTCTCCAGTCCTGCCGAGTCAGCCAAGGCCATCCCAGGCCAGCCCGACTCGGCCCCGATGTCTCCAGTCCTGCCGAGTCAGCCAAGGCCATCCCCGGCCGGCCTGACTCAGCCCGCGTCTCCAAGTCCACCGATTCGGCCCTGCCCCAGCACTACCTTGTCAGTGGGATGGGCCCCAGCCATCTCGGGTCAACCCAGCTCGGCCCTGATAAGACGGGATTCCCCAGTTCCCGCTGGATCAGCCCCAGCAGCTCAAGAAACCTTCTCTCTGATGTGTGCCACCCGACAGCGCTAGATGCACGCCGCCCGATAGCGCTGATGCGCGCCGCCCGACAGCCCCCCGGCTAATGGGATGTAGCTCACTAACCAGCCCAGATTCATGCAAGGGCTCAGCAGATCTTCTGACTCACGTAGTCCCCGTGATCATGCCTGGATTAACCCCTATAAAAAGGTGAATCCACCCAGTAAACAGTATGCGCGATAAACCCCAAAATTGCCATCTCAACTCTAAAAGGGATTCCTCCTCTCGGAGATCCCTCTTCTTCCACACAAAACAGGGCTCACTCGAGACCTTCTTCAGCTGTGACCTCAGTCACTAATTTGGCCATCGGAGGGTCCCGCCGGAGGCCACCCCTCTGGTCCCAGGACTTCTTTGCAGGCAACCCGGCGAAGCAAGGATTCGAGAAGCACCTCCATTCCCGACATCCAGGAGAGGTGTTCGAGCATCGTCACATACTATGATGGAATTAAAACATGAGATCAATAGCTCAACATGGTAAGTGCCTTGACATCATTCAAGAATTTAAATTTCCAGCCATTAAGGTGGGCACGAACAGCAATATCCATATCCTCTACTGTTGTTCGCTCAAGCCAACCTCGAATCCTCTAAAGCTTTGATTCTCTAGACACCTGCAGTCCCATTAAAGCCAAAAAAGTTCAAGAAGACACCATTCACCTGCTGCCCCACTTCAAAGTGAAAGCAGAGGTTGATATTTTGAAGACGGGTCAACACGTTCTCATCCTTGAAGATACGTATCGAGTTATTGACTTATTGTGACTCTCCATGTAGATGCGCATTGGTCATCTAGTACATGTTCTCTGTGAGAAATATGTTCTTAATTTGTTTAGGAAATGCTTACCTTTATCTTTCCTCCGAAAGGATGGAGTTATTTAATTTATTGCAATAGCCACAAGATCGGTACTTGCATCGAGTCTCTAGGAGAAGGTAGATGGATCATCATGTTGCCCTTGCTTATCCTTGAGAAATCATTTAACAGACATCCAGAACTTTGGCTTCACGTATCAGTGAAAATCACCCAAAATTTGTAGAATGAGATAAATCTCTCTCTCTCACACACACACAACAAGATGTCTCTCGCCAAATGTATCTAGCAAATGACTTCAGCATTTATATTTTTCAGCAACCTTGGATATATCTCAGAATGTAAACAAACAATATGAATGGTGAAGAAAAGACCAATTTACTTCGTGCCTGACCAGTCCTTACACCTGAATTGTTTGCTTTCTGGCTTGGACATGAAGGAATGGTTGCTTGACTACCTTGAGCAGAACTAGCTGCCTTACTAGTTGATGCATCCCTATTGCATTCATTCATGGACCTGTGGGGGGATTATGAGTGAGTTGGGGGATTATGAGAGAGCTGAGCTTCAACTTCTTAAGATCTAGCTAACTATAAATTTTCTTGTAGATAGATGAGCATGGGCGAGAACCCCGTAAGGTGGAGTTTTACCGGACGACTCATATTCACGATAATGACACTTTTGTCAGAGATGAGTCGAGGAACTTTTATGTAATTATTTATTACAATTTATTTCATGCAATGATTTTAATTTGATTTTGTTATTCAGTAAGATCTAACTAATTTTTTTAAATTAATACAGGAAAGAGCTACAACTCTTATTGCTGAGCGTGTCGACGACTCTACAGCATCTACACAAAGTAGTCGCATTGAGGCCGAGGTGTTTACGGAGCTGATGGGGCTAGAGCGCTACGATCGAGTGAGGGGTTATGGAGTTGGAGTCACCCCCACTAAGATATCTGAGATGAGTAGACGTGCACGTGATGCTACAGATGCTGCAGATGGTGTTCGCATACTTCAGTAGGAGATAGAGGAGATGCGACAGAGCCGTATCGCAAACAGAGCACCGATGGAGGAGATGCAACCGAGTCGTGCCGATGATAGAGCAGCGATGGAGAAGATGCTATGGAGCCGTGCCGACGATCGTGCAGCGATGGATTCTATAAGAGAGCACATTGAGCGGCTTACATCTATCGTACAGATATTTGTTCCACATCAGGTAAATACATATATTATTAATTATATATTTGTATATTAAATCAATTATTTATCTAATATATTGTAATTGATAGTTGAGCAAATTAAATATTTTTAATTATTCTTATAGGCTCTGGAGCGTCAGATCCTCGCAGACAGGGTGACAACCTTCTTCCTGCAGATCATTGATCTTGGCTTTTTTTATTTTATATCTTTCATTTCATGTATTTTTAAATTTTGTTAAATTTTATATTGTATCAAACTATCTTTTAGTTGATTGCAATGAAATTTATATTTGAAATTTTAATTTGGATGTGAAGAATGCAATGTGATTTTATGTTTGTTATGATTGCATTGTATAGGTTTAATATAATTTAGATTGCCAGAATGTACCAAAAACTTGCTCATAACTGTATTCCATTTAGAATAGTAGCTGATTTGGTAAAAGTGGCACCAATCATACGAAGTGTAGTGTCAATAAGAGAATGCCACAGATTGATCAAGAGAAAATGGTGTATTCTTAATGAGTTTGATATAGTAAGAAACATGATGGGGTAGCATTATTTTCAAGGCATATTGCCATGGGATTATGCAATATCTTTTGTGCAACGAAAGAAAATCTAGTGTTTAGATCCTTTCTACTGTACTCAAAGCGTTTCTTCTTGTACTTGGAATAAATTGTAGTCTTGGGTGTTCTTCACCCAGAATTTGCATCATGTAGTCATACCATCTGACCTGGACTGAATTAAGTTTTGGCCCAGCCAAATGACCTGCTTCGTAAACCTTGGCCATTTGAATCCCTAATGCCAATAAGCTCTAACAGTTTATATCCTATAATATGGGATAACGGGGGTAAGGAAAGGTCGAACGAATTAAGACGGTGTATAGGATATAAAGGTTGTTCATATATATATATATATATATATATTTTTTTGGGCTGATTATGAGAATCAGTGATTCTGCTGGACCTTTTTGTGCTTGTCAAGATTTTAGGAACAGAGCTTCATGCACTCCTTATTTTAGTTGCACATTATTAAATTCATGATATTCTTAATTTTACACATTATTTTTCTTATGAAGGTTTGATAATAATTTATGGTGTGCATTAACTTTGCATATGCTTTTGTCTCACTCTCGTATTTCGTATTGCAGTAGTAAAAACTATCTTATTAATCCTTTCAAAGTCCTTGTGTTATGAGGCAGCGCTACAGTTTTGCTTATAGACATTATTCAATGTTAAGGCTGATTAAGGAATGTTAAGGCTGATTAAGGATTATTACAAGAGATAGCTATTTCTCATGTGGTATAAGGCATCTCTCCCCTGATTGCATAGCTGCTTGACCTGGCTTTAAAATTATGGGAGGAAAATAAAAAGCCAAATTTAGCCGAGCCATATTTCCGATACCATTTTAAAGCGTGGGAAAAAAATTAGCCAAGCCGACTTGAGCCGAAATTGAGCCATATTTCGATGCCGATGCTTTTTAAAGCGTTTTCGACGCTTTTTGATGCATCGGCAAATGTCACGATGCTTGCAGAAGCATCGGCATATTTTTCCCATGATGCTAAAAAAGCATCGGTAAATCATGGCGTTGTTATGCACGCGAAACAAGTGATTAATTCTAACAGATAAGATTGGCACCGAGCACCAACTTCCTTACTTTCGGTTCACCCATATGATCCAAGAGGTGAAATTGCTAAAAAAAGTTGCTTAAGAGAGTTGAAACAAGGTCTCATTCATAAGAGTACAAAGAATCACATTATTCTAAAATTTTAAACAAAAATTTAATGCATCAAAAAAGTTATTCGCATATATATTTGGTACTAAATTAAATTAATAAACATCATTCTTTCACTTATATAGTAATCAAAATATAAGAAAGGTATTAAGAAAATTTTGATGATATACATAAACATTTGTTATATTTGGTGTTCATGCCTTAATTAATAATTTCAAAGTTTCCACTCCAAGCCTCCTTCCATATGTAAACGGGTTTCAAATTTGAGAACGACTTTCTTAAATGATGTCATAAACCTTAATCTTGAGTGATTTTTTGTTTTCCTAGAAGCCTTTGAGTTCTTTGCCGGAGAATGGAAGGGAAATAGCAGATTTTTGCCTGGTTTGATTGGGCAGTGGAAGCTCTGTTTTTGTTATTTTCTTTTTTCAAGAGTTTTTTTGGGTGGGGAATGGCGTCGGAGGGGCTGTGACGGTCACTTCTTTGGTGGAGGATGTTCTCAAGCAGCATGGGACCAGGCTGAGCGATATGGATTTGGCTTCGAGGAAGGCAGAAGAAGCCGGTGAGATTTCGAGTCACTTCTTTTATTTGAAGGATTCTTGAAGACTTTCTTCATTTTGAGTCAATCTACAGTATTAATTTTTGGTTCCAGTTGTTTGAAAAATATATTCCTTTTGTTTCTTTTGGAAAATTTCAATGTATAATTCTAGCGGCAAGAAGATATGAGGCAGCTGGGTGGCTGAGAAAGATGGTTGGAGTAGTCCTTGCAAAGGATTTGCCAGACCAGCCTTCGGAGGAGGAATTCAGGCTTGGATTGAGAAATGGGTCGATTCTTTGCAAGGCGCTCAACAAGGTTCACCCTGGTGCTGTGCCAAGGGTAAGTCTACTTGGGTGACAAAATTCTAATCTTCAACTTCTACCCCGCTCTCCCCAACTTTTTTTTCCTCTTCTTTTTTTACTTTTAAAGCCTGCATCAGTTTAGTTTTTTAGATATTGCTTCCTTTTCAGGTAGTAGATTCAGTTCTTTACCCAGATGATGCAGCCCTGTCGGCTTACCAGTATGCTTACCAGTATTTTGAGAATGTAAGCAACTTTCTTGTGGTTGCGCAAGAGATTGGTCTTCCAATGTTTGAGGCTTCCGACTTGGAGCAGGTAGGAATTGTGTATTGTAGTTATTAGATAATAGAACTTCTCTAATAAACACCTCTCCCTCACTTTACATTATGATTTTGCTTAAAGGGTCCACATAGGCATTTATTCAAGAATCTTTATGTTGTAGTTTATCTCTCGACTTTCAAGAAGCAAATTTTTCTTGCATACCATATCCACATTGAAAAAAGTCAATAGAAATAACCATCTTTTTATTTGTTTGTTTATTTAATTTAACTCAAATATTATTTTCCATAGTTTTGTTTAATTGAATTTTTCTTGTTTTGGAATGTTAAGTGAATGTGAATTTAATAAGATGCTCCAATTAATTGGAACAAAGCTTGATGGATATTGCGATGAGTTCTTGAATTTCCTCTAATTCCAACCTTATAATTTTGTGGCTTTGTCAAACTTCTTCAAAGTGTTGCTGTGTAATTCAATGTTAATGTATATAAAGTGTTTTTTTGACCTTTTGTTCCTCTATGTAATTATGCTTTTTGGATGTTTAGGGAGGGAAAAGTGCCAGGGTTGTGGACTGTTTTCTAGCTCTCAAATCTTATGGTGAATGGAAACAAATGGGAGGAAATGGTACTTGGAAATATGGCAGGAATTATAAACCTTCCAACTCAGGGAAAAAATTTTGAGGAAAATTTCAGAACCTTTCAAGAATTCCTTGTTGAGAAGTAATCGGTGAATGAAAATGATGTTGTATATATGGAGTATAATTTAAATGGAGGAACTTCAATTGAATCTACTGAAACGGTTAGTATGCTAAATTTCAAATTCATTCCAATGAATGATTATCTTCAATGTTTCTTAGCATCCAGCATAATGTGTATTTACTAATGATGATATTCAGGTCTATATAATTATTTGCATTGTCAACTCCACAGGTGAAAACAGCTCTCAAGGGTCTTGCTGACAATAATAAATCAACTTGCAAACAAAAGGTTCCGATAGATCCCCCATCTAGTTCTTGTGAGGTCAAGATATGTCTCAGATTTATTTCCAACAATGCTTTCTCATGCAGCTAATATCATTTATTTATACTTTCCAAAGTACTTTTTAAGTATGAATAGTCATAATAAAAGAATTATCATCATATGTCATGTTTTACTATATTTGTTCTAATAGATTTGTTCTTCAATGAATACGGGAATGAGACAACCCTGTAATTTTAATTGTCATTTTTAAGATGGAGAAGGAGGAAAATAATTTCACAAAGTCAAAGAAAGAGAGCTATATTCATAAGAACATAAAAGAAGAAGAAGCATCAAAAGACAAGATTTTGAAGCAACATAAGATATTTGAGCAACAGCAAAGAGAGATTCAGGTATGACACTGGTTTAGTGGTAGTTCCTGGATAACTTCATTTAAAGGTTAGATTAATCATTTTAAATGAGTAGTCATTTTTTTTGTAGGAATTAAAGTGTACTCTTCAAACTACTAAAGCTGCTATGGAGTTCATGCAAATGAAGTACTCTGAGGAATTCAGTAAGCTTGGTAAGATAGAAAGAAATTCATGAGTGAATCTGTTGAGGCTATCCGAATTCATTGACAAATATTTATGCTCTCTTCTACTGTTATTTTGTATAACAGGCAAGCATCTTCTTAGCCTTACTCATGCAGCTTCAGGTTATCATAAAGTTCTTGAAGAAAACAGAAAGCTCTACAATCAAGTGCAAGATCTGAAAGGTAAACTTTCCAGCCATTTCTTTATATTCATATGTGTGAAGTAAACTTCTAGCGGACTAACTTGATATTTTTCCATTAATAGGAAGCATTAGGGTCTATTGCCGAGTGAGACCTTTCCGACCTGGACAACTAAGTAGAAGCACTATCGGTCGTCTCGATGATGAAAATATCACAATTATCACCCCTACAAAGAATGGAAAAGAAGGGTGTAGAACTTTCAATTTCAATAAAGTTTTTAGTCCATCAGCAACCCAAGGTTATTTGATGCAGTGTTTTGTTTCTGACTTTCCATACAAAAGCATCTCGAGCAGCCATTAACTTCTTTCTTATCTTACCACAGAGGAGGTATTCTCAGATATGCAACCTCTGATCCGATCTGTTCTTGATGGTTATAATATTTGTATACTTGCTTATGGCCAAACTGGATCAGGAAAAACATATACCATGGTAAGAAATTTGACAACTCATAAGCAATATAAAGAGTTGCATGCTTTCACAGATTGACTGAAGTTTGCATTTACATGATTTCTTGTCATTATATTTTGATACTTTGAACATTAAAGTGTTATCACATAAAAAGTTGAGATGCATTGGACCAACTATCTTGGTTGACCTGATCATATATGTTATACAGAGTGGAGCTAAGGATCAGAACGAGCAAACAAAGGGTGTGAATTATAGGGCACTTGGTGACCTGTTTAAACTCTCAGAACAAAGAAAAGGCACATTTGTTTACAAAATCTCTATTCAAATGATTGAAATTTATAATGAGCAAGTGAGAGACCTCCTTACTACTGATGGTCTTAACAAAAGATATCCTTCTCACTGTTATTTATTTTTGATTCAAAGCATTTCCTTAATGTGTCTGATTTCCTATGCAAGTAAATGTTTTTGTTATATGTAATAGTTTGCCTTAGATTTTTTCCCTTTCTATAGTTGGATGTTTTGATAAGTCTATTAGTTCATTATTGGAAAAAATCAGGTGTGTTTCTAAACATAATTTTTATTGCTAATATGTTCTTGTTGTTCAACTTTTTCTGACAATAACAATAAATTTCCTTAACATGAAAATACATTAGAAATTCGAAATAGTTCCCAGAAGGGACTTAATGTACCTGATGCAAACTTAGTCCCTGTTTCATCAACAACGGATGTCATTGAAGTGATGAATATTGGGCAGAAAAACCGTGCAGTAGGTGCTACAGCACTGAATGATCATAGCAGCCGTTCTCATAGGTGTGCAATTATATTTAATTTTGTACTTGATCCATAATAGAATAAATGAAATTCAATTACATGAGTATGTGATGTCAAAGGATTTTGCTTGCAGTTGCTTGACTCTTCATGTTCAAGGAAGAGATATGACATCTGGAACCATCCTTCATGGATGCATGCATTTAGTTGATCTTGCAGGCAGTGAAAGAGTTGATAAATCTGAGGTCACAGGAGAAAGGCTAAAAGAGGCACAGCATATAAACAATTCACTCTCAGCTCTAGGCGATGTAATATCTGCTCTTGCCCAGAAGAACTCGCATGTTCCTTACAGAAATAGTAAACTAACGCAATTACTTAAAGACTGTCTTGGTAAAATATATGCTTTTAATAATGGTAATTTGTCAATGTGACTTAAAAGAAGTTCTATCTCTATGTCACTAAGTTCTATAAATTTGCATATCAGGTGGGCAAGCAAAAACATTGATGTTTGTCCATATAAGTCCTAAGATGGATGCTATTGGACAAGCTATTAGCACGCTTAAATTTGCTGAGCGGGTTGCTACGGTTGAACTTGGTGCTGCACGACTAAATAAAGTGGAGAAGCCAAAGAGCTCAGGGAATAGGTTTTTTGCCTCTTCTTTTGCCACCTATAAATTGATGAATGAGGCATATCCTTCTGTTTCACATTTCTATGTCTTTTCTGAAATCAAGTTTCTTTCTTTTTTGTCGTTTTTCAGGTAGCTTGCCTTAAAGCAGCATTAGCAAGGAAAGATAGAGGACCCGCGCATGTTCAGAATATAATAGCAAGTCCTGATATGCTCAATCTGAAAGCACCATCACCTGTTAACTCAAATCAACGACATAATGGGAAGTACGCAAATAATCAAACTAACCAAAGACAACCTATGGAGGATGTTGGAAACATAGAGGTATTGTTCTAAGGATGGCTACTGCTAGACTAGGGATTGTGAGTGTTGTCATTATATTAAAAATGCACAATTATATATTATAATTTTTCTTTACCCATTCATATCTTTGTAATGGAAAATTTAATGTGATATGAAACTATCAAATTACGAGTATGGGCTTTTATACCTATCCGACAGTCTCCTTTTTCTCACATCTAGAAGGTTGCTGAGTTCGAGGTGCCCTTATCCACTAATTGATGGGAAGCAAGGCTGACAGTGATGGGTCGCAACCGCCTGTCAGAGGTGTCCTGCCTTGCCTGCCACCTGCCGAGCACAACGCTGTAGGTGGCAGGCGGATATGGTTGCATCTGGCGTGCACCGTTACGAAGTATGGCCACGCGCTGTTGCAGACTAGTGGTGGGTCACGTGGTCGTTGCAGGCGATTGGTGGGCCACGTGGGCGTGTCAGGTGGCTCGAGGCAACGGGTTGCTAGCCCTGGTGGCCAGACCGAGACGCAAGCTCGAGGCCAAGGCCGAAGCTGACGCTTAAGGCTAAGGGAAACCTCAGAGATCGAGGGGGACCTCGGAGGCCGAGGCCATCCCACAAAGTCGAGGTTGGGCTCCGTCAGTTCACTGTTTGCTTATCATTTACTTTGATGATGTAGGATCAGCTACATCAGGCGGATCCGCATCGTCCTTGGCGAATAATCCGACTGTGATCCAGCCTCTGGAGTACGAACATCTAAGGGAGGAGTACGCGGCGAAGAAGGTCGCAGACGACGTGCGGCCAGAGTTCGTCGCGCCAGCGGAGTATGGAGGAGCGGAGGTGGGGGTTTGGTTGTAGTGACATCAGCGGCGGCGGCGGCGGCGGTGGGGGAGGAGGAGGAGGGTGAGGAGGAGTTCGTCATATCGAGGTCGAGCTGGTGGCCAAAGCGGAGGGAGTCGAGGGAGACGGTGACGGACTATTCTGGCGTAATAAAGAAATCGCTGATTTCCGTCAGGTTCGGTCACCGAAAAGCCGTGAAGCCCAGCCCGAAGGTATCGTTCGATTGCCGATATTTTTTCCTTTTATTTTTTTAAATAAAAAAATTTTACCAATATCCTCCCAGCTTGGCTCCAAGATCTAATGGTGACGGAATATCGTTGATCCGACCCATCAGTCATTTCAATGGAGTTTAATTATCACGGTGTGCGGTGCCAGACGGCAATAAAAAGTTCCTTTAATAGTGGCTTCAGATAGCCGTGACAAAATCATAACGGCGTTATTAACGGCGATGGCAAAATGGTGATTTTTGCAGGGAAGACGATGGGGGTGGCGAGCACTTGGAGGACAATCACGGAGGGCCGCCCCGTGCCGCTTGCTCGCCACCTAAAGAAATCGGAAACGTGGGAAACCCACGGCTGCTCCGCCCGCGACGAGAAGTCCCCGTCCTCGCTGATGCGCAAGTCCGAGACCTTCAACGAGTTGGCCGGGCAGCAGCTGGGGCCGTTGCCGTCGCCGTCACCATCCCCATCATCGTCGTCGAAGGGGCGACTAAGGAGGGAGCCATCGCTGCGGCAGGACGATCTCAACCGACGGGTGGAGGCGTTCATAAAGAAGTTCAATGAGGAGATGAGGCTCCAGCGGCAGGAATCATTCAAGCACTACTTGGAGATGATCAACCGCGGCAGCCATTAAAGCGAGGAAGTGGAGGATAGATGTGACACCCGGTTCATGTGAACCAGCCTTGGTTCAGATGAACCAAACCCTACCTGTTGGTCTTCCCTACCTGTTGGTTTTCCCAGATGGACGTTTCGCTCCAGGTAAGCGATAAGTCGTAACTCTTAAAACCGAGGCGTCACGCGGGGGATTAAATAGAGGATGGAGGGTGACCTCCCTCCTCCTGCCCGGCGTGCACGCGTTCTTCAGGTAACTTTCGTAACCAGAGAGGAAGAGAGAGTATCAGGAGAGAGCCATATAGAGAGAGAGAGAGAGAGCGCCTGAGACAGAGAGCGGGAGATGAGCCAGTGCCGGCCGAATTCCTTGGTTCAGGCCCAGCGGCGTGCTCGCCGCCTCGCCAGGCCTGAGACTTGGCCGGCGACCCCGCCGCGCCGGGGGAGGCGTCCGACGGGGTAGTGGTGAGAGAGAGAGAGAGAGGGCCAATTGGCCCTTCTCTCTCACGGTGGCGAACCGGCTTCCGCGGTTGGTTCGGGCCCGGCGGCGTGCTCGCCGCCTCGCCGGGCCCGAGCATCGGCCTGTCGCCTCCACCGGCGCCGGGCGAGCGTCCGGTGGAGGTCCGGCCGGCCAAGGTGGCCGGCCGTGCCGCCGGCACGATTAGAGCCGTGCGGACGGGAAGAAGGAAAAGCATCAAATTCAAATGGAATTAGAGAAATTGGAGAGAATGGATTGTTGGAGGTGGTTGGCGGTGGCGGCAGCCGTCTCCGGTCCGGCCAATGGTGGCCGGACCGCCTCCAAATTGCCGAAGAGACCGCCGGCGTGGTAACAGGCCGCGCGGAGAGAAGGAGAGAGAGGAAGAGAAATTGGGAGAGAGGGGGAGGAAGGAGGCCGGCCGCGGCGGCGGCCGGCTCCGGCCCGGTCTCCGGTGGCCGGGCCGGACGGAATTAGGCCGGCGGCGGCCCTGGCCGCCGGCTGGAAGCTGTCCCCTGTTTCGGGCGAAACAGGGGAGCGGGGATCAAGTGCTAGAGTGGGCCGGCTGGGCCGGCCTAGTTTGGGCCCTATTGGGCCGTGCGGCGAGAGGTTTTGGGGCTGAGTTTTGGGCCCTGTAACGGGCCGAAAAATAGAAAATAAAATATGGCTAGAATCTGGGTTAATTCTAGTTTCTAAGGATATTTTTACTTCCCCATTTGGGTGAGTATCGAGGGAGTTATGCGAGCCCGAAGTTGGGCCCGTGAGCTGGTCTGGGTGGGGTGTTAAAAAGTTAAATTTATTTCAGATTTCAGTGAATTGATTATGTACATTGATCCTGTAGGTACCCAGACATCTAATTAGTTGAAGTATCATTTGGATTTTGCGTAGAAGGTAAGTAAGACTATTATGCAAAATTTTTAAATTGAATATATATATAGTTGCATGCATTTTTGAAATTATTTGAATTGTCTATATAGCATGGAATTATGGATTTCAAATGATTTGATTTATTCATGCATATGCCAGAAATGTGACTGTATGTATAACATGTTATGTGGCTACATGTATGTTCTAATAGTTGTGCAAACCACTGTGAAATAATGTGAGATACATATGCATGATGTAGTTGCGATGGAAATGTTAAATAGATTTATATGTGTCGCCGCGGTTCTCCTTTACTATGGCCCCACACATTGTGGTTGTGTTCTGTTATGATATGGCCTCACACACTGGAGATGTATTCTGTTATGTTATGGCCTCACACACTGGAGATGTATTCTGTTATGTTATGGCCTCACACACTGGAGATGTATTCTGTTATGTTATGGCCCACATATTGTAGACGTGTTCGGTTATGGTTGACCCCACATGTTCTACGATGTGTTCTGTTGAGTTCCTATGGCCACATACATTGATGAGAGTGTGTTCTGTTGAGTTTCTATGGCCACATACATTGAGGATAGTGTGTTCTGTTGAGTTCTTATGGCCACATACATCGAAGATAGTGTGTTCTGTTATGGTATGGCCCCACACACCAATGTGTTCTGTCGAGCTTATATGGCCACACATCTGGAGGATGTGCTCTGATAGAGGTATTGCAGGGCCGTGGGACACATAGAAATCTATAATTATATAAACAGTGGGTTTGCTAGAATGTATACACTGATGCTTATGGGAGGTTCGAATTATGTTAAGATGCATATGTTGATAGCATGTTAAATACAAATTATGACATGATGATTGATATGATGATTAAATTGTATAATAGGCTTACTTACTGAGTGTAAACTCATATCATTTTTCTAATGTTTTTGTGTCAGAGCCACGGAACTGAAGATGGATAATAGAGATCGGTGGATCTTGTGATAAATAAAATAATGATCCAGTATTGTGCTGTAATTCCAGTATCAATTATGTGTGTAGGGCTTATAGCCCAAACTTTATGGTGTGTAGGGTTTGTAACCCAAAAACTTTAGTATCCAGTTATGAACCTGGTTGGTTTATATATTCTCATATGCATGTTTGAAGAATTTTGTAACGCCTTGCGTGCCCGGCACGCGGCGGGTTGTCACCCTAGCCAATATTTGGGTCTGGGGCGTGACAGCTTAAGTGGTATCAGAGCTTGGGTTATGACCCTAGGGACACGGACATATTGACATGATAACATGTAGAGAACTTATGACCCCCTAGGGACACGGACATATTGACATGATAACATGACATGATAGGGACATGGAGGAGAGAACATATTTTGATGACATTATACTTAGAGTCACCTGACACTTTAGTTTATGATATTAACACATCTAATTTAACAGAAAATAGTTATGGCTCGCCGTACTAGGAGCCAACTGTATGAGGAGGACTCTCTGGCCGGTATTGCTGATCAACTGGTGGGTTAAGGAACTACTGGAGGTATGGCCCCTGCCAACCCAGTAGGGATTGAGCACCAGCGATTCCAGTCCGAGATGCTTCAAGCTCTCTCGGGTATGGCACGGTCTATGCAGGACATGCAGCATCAGAGTGTGTAGCGGAAGCGTGGTGGGCCCATAACCCACAGGACCCAGGTTATGACCTTAGGGACATATGCATATTGACACTCTAGGCAAAATACTAGGATGATATGGAGACAATTATGACTTTCAAGGAATTTCATGAATTATGCTTTGGAAGCTTGAAATTTAAAGTTTATTAAGAATTACAAGTTTGATAGAAATTGAGAAAGAACCATCGCAAGCCAATGATATTATGTGGGCTCCCTGACTGGTAGCCTTGACCAATGGGGAGGTCAAGGGGCTTCTAGAGGTTTTAGCTCCATTAAACTTGTTGGAAATGATTCGTAGCAGTTTCAGACCTTTAAATAATATGGGAGATGAAATTTTAATTGGGTATGCAATAAAAGATAGATGAATATACGAAATAACATAGTAGTGGAAAATTTCAATTGATGACTAATATGACTAAGATATCATCATTATGTTCATATTGCAATTGAGTTGATATATGGATTTGGAGTTAGTAAATCTAAATTTGAATGTGGATGTATATAATAAATTTTTATTTTGTTGATATTGTAAGTTAAGATTATGAGCTAATTTGCTGGTTATAGAAATGATCAATATTGATGATATTTTAGGAATAAAATAGTAAATTACATGTTTTTGATTAATCATAATTGAGTACTTTCTGGATTTGAGTCTGGATGGATAAGTATATAGTGAATTTTATTAAGAGAACTTTTATGGATATTGCATGTTCAGAACTGATTGTTAAATTGCTAGATATGGAGATGGTTGATGCTGATGTTAATGAAGTGGTTGACTGCATATTATATCATGATGGATCATTTAGGAAGATTATAAAATTTTAAATTCTGAGACAATTACTGTTTAAGTTTTTGAGAGCAGTAGACTCTATTAATCTTTAGAACTGATTTTGGCTATAAATGATCAAATATTTTGATGGTAGAAAGTGAAAGATTTTAGCAAGAATGAGAATAAGATAAACTCCATTGATAAAGAATTTCATGGGGATTTTCATTTTTATAGATTTCTAAATCAAGATATATATATTCATTAATTTATTGTGCATACTTATTGTACCTTTCTTCATAGTTCCTAAGTAGATATCTTTCTCCAGGATGGATAAATTATCATTCATCCATAAGTGGCATAATTATTGTTAAGATAATAGGAGGGAGATGATTTTATGTTGATTATTATCAGTTATGGATTATGGTTAAGGGTACATCTATTATCACTTTCAAGTCATAGAGAGATTACTATAATTTTCAATTATGTCTTTCGGATGGTAAGTGCATTTTTAATCTTTATTGGCCTTATAAGTCATATATCCATCTGAGCTAGATTAGTGAAGTCACTTTGAGATATTCAAAGGGTTTAAATTAGTTGGCCATGATATAGCATTGCATGATCTATAGATGATTTTGATAATCATTGGTAACGAAATAATCGATTCAAGAATTTGAATCATTTAAATTACATTATTTATTGAGGATATACTGACCTATTCATGAGAAATTGATTGGTTATGGTGGTATTATTGATAAATATGAAGGAGATAAATTAATCATACTGATGATTGATGATGGCACTATTATTCAAAGAAATTAAATTAATTGATTATGATAATTATGAAAAATATCCTAAATGATTGGCATAATGTTCATTGATGTTAGCTTGAAGTATTCAAGAGTGAAACCAAGTATGTTATGATGATTGAAATAAGTATTGTAATGATTAGTGACACATTCAACTATTTAAGAGTTGAGAGAGCATTGGAAGCAAACTATCTTATACTTAATTCAAAAGAATTTAGAACTGTCTTATCGAGGAATTAAGAGTACCTGATGTGTTACTAACCTTAAGAATGGATGACATAATACATATGATGGACCCTATGATATTTATGATGATTGTGTTGTGAGGGGATAAGGTAAAAAAAAAAAAAAATACTTCTTAAGGAATTCAATTTTATTTGGTGGAAAGATCAAATTAATTTTGAAAGTTGGACATGTCATTTGGGTACTTGGGAATGAAATAAAAGTTTGCTAGTGAGTATCTTTAATAGTACAAAATTTGTGAACATTTAATTTCGAGGATGAAATTTTAGTGGGTTAAATGTTAATATTTGTTTTTAGTTTAATGTAAACTGCGTAAATTGAGTCTGAACCCAATCGGCTCACTCTTTTAATTTAATGATGTTTTCATAAGGCTTAGTGAATTAAGCTGAATTTCGGTCCAGCCTTCCACCCTCAAATAGATGGATAATATGCATGAACCAATAAGATTTTAAATGATATACTGCAAGCTTGTGTAATAGATTTTGGAGGTGCTTGGCATAAATTTTTACCTTTAGTGAAATTGCTTATTTGATTACCAAGCCAACATTCAAATGGATTCATTTTGTTGTCTATGATAAAAGGTGTAATTTTATTGAGATGAAGTGTGAGAGAGAAAATTTTGATTACTGAGCTGGTTTAGCAAATATGAGAAAGTATCAAAGCAGCTTCATGTAGCTCAGAGTTAATAGAAAGGTTATGTTGATGTTAAACAGAAAGATTTGAAATTTCAGGTTAAAGATCATTTGGAAATTTTACTAACAATGATATGATGAGATTTGTGTTAGAGGTGATTTGAGCCACAATACATTGGGCCATTTGAGATGTTGATCAAGGAATAGGAGGCAGCTTATTGCTTAGCACTATCTTCATTACTTTTTGAGGTGTTCAATGTGTTTCATACCTTTATGACTGAGGAGATATATTTCAAACCCCGTTATGTGTTAAAACTTGAACCGATTTAGTTTAAGAAGGAATTGACCTATGAAAATCATTTTGTGCACATGGTGGACCGCAAGGATTAAGTCCTGAGATGGTGTTGTATTCCTTATGATATGGAGTTGGGGAGGTTGCATACAGCTTAGCACTGCCCCCGATCTTATTTGGTGTTCACAATGTATTCAATGTATCTATGTTGAGGAAGTATGTTTCAGACCCCAGTCATGTTATAGCTTATGAGCCTATTCAGTTGAGGAAGGATCTATCATATGAGGAACACCCTATACGTATAGTGGACCGTAAAGATCAAGTACTGAGGCGGCGTACCATTCCCTATGTCAAGATTCAATGGAACAATCATACTGAGAGGGAGGCTACTTGGGAGCTAGAGGAAGAAATGAAATCAAAGTATCCACAATTATTTGAAGGTAATTTATCTATCTTAAATTACTGTCTTTTGAAAATTTATAGTGTACTAATTTCGAGGCCGAAATTTTTGTAAGGAGGGGAGAATGTGACACCCGGTTCATGTGAACCAGCCTTGGTTCAGATGAACCAAACCCTACCTGTTGGTCTTCCCTACCTGTTGGTTTTCCCAGATGGACGTTTCGCTCCAGGTAAGCGATAAGTCGTAACTCTTAAAACCGAGGCGTCACGCGGGGGATTAAATAGAGGATGGAGGTGACCTCCCTCCTCCTGCCCGGTGCGCGCGTTCTTCAGGTAACTTTCGTAACCAGAGAGAGAGAGAGAGATCAGAGAGAGAGAGATAGAGAGAGAGAGAGAGAGCGCCTGAGACAGAGAGCGGGAGATGAGCCAGTGCCGAATTCCTTGGTTCAGGCCCGGCGGCGTGCTCGCCGCCTCGCCGGGCCTGAGACTTGGCCGGCGACCCCGCCGCGCCGGGGGAGGCGTCCGGCGGGGTGGTGGTGGAGAGAGAGAGGAGAGAGGGCCAATTGGCCCTTCTCTCTCACGGTGGCGAACCGGCTTCCGCGGTTGGTTCGGGCCCGGCGGCGTGCTCGCCGCCTCGCCGGGCCCGAGCATCGGCCTGTCGCCTCCACCGGCGCCGGGCGAGCGTCCGGTGGAGGTCCGGCCGGCCAAGGTGGCCGGCCGTGCCGCCGGCACGATTAGAGCCGTGCGGACGGGAAGAAGGAAAAGCATCAAATTCAAATGGAATTAGAGAAATTGGAGAGAATGGATTGTTGGAGGTGGTTGGCGGTGGCGGCAGCCGTCTCCGGTCCGGCCAATGGTGGCCGGACCGCCTCCAAATTGCCGAGAGACCGCCGGCGTGGTAACAGGCCGCGCGGAGAGAAGGAGAGAGAGGAAGAGAAATTGGGAGAGAGAGGGGGAGGAAGGAGGCCGGCCGCGGCGGCGGCCGGCTCCGGCCCGGTCTCCGGTGGCCGGGCCGGACGGAATTAGGCCGGCGGCGGCCCTGGCCGCCGGCCGGAAGCTGTCCCCTGTTTCGGGCGAAACAGGGGAGCGGGGATCAAGTGCTAGAGTGGGCCGGCTGGGCCGGCCTAGTTTGGGCCCTATTGGGCCGTGCGGCGAGAGGTTTTGGGGCTGAGTTTTGGGCCCTGTAACGGGCCGAAAAATAGAAAATAAAATATGGCTAGAATCTGGGTTAATTCTAGTTTCTAAGGATATTTTTACTTCCCCATTTGGGTGAGTATCGAGGGAGTTATGCGAGCCCGAAGTTGGGCCCGTGAGCTGGTCTGGGTGGGGTGTTAAAAAGTCAAATTTATTTCAGATTTCAGTGAATTGATTATGTACATTGATCCTGTAGGTACCCAGACATCTAATTAGTTGAAGTATCATTTGGATTTTGCGTAGAAGGTAAGTAAGACTATTATGCAAAATTTTTAAATTGAATATATATAGTTGCATGCATTTTTGAAATTATTTGAATTGTCTATATAGCATGGAATTATGGATTTCAAATGATTTGATTTATTCATGCATATGCCAGAAATGTGACTGTATGTATAACATGTTATGTGGCTACATGTATGTTCTAATAGCTGTGCAAACCACTGTGAAATAATGTGAGATACATATGCATGATGTAGTTGCGATGGAAATGTTAATAGATTTATATGTGTCGCCGCGGTTCTCCTTTACTATGGCCCCACACATTGTGGTTGTGTTCTGTTATGATATGGCCTCACACACTGGAGATGTATTCTGTTATGTTATGGCCTCACACACTGGAGATATATTCTGTTATGTTATGGCCTCACACACTGGAGATGTATTCTGTTATGTTATGGCCCACATATTGTAGACGTGTTCGGTTATGGTTGACCCCACATGTTCTACGATGTGTTCTGTTGAGTTCCTATGGCCACATACATTGATGAGAGTGTGTTCTGTTGAGTTTCTATGGCCACATACATTGAGGATAGTGTGTTCTGTTGAGTTCTTATGGCCACATACATCGAAGATAGTGTGTTCTGTTATGGTATGGCCCCACACACCAATGTG
>UESW01001527.1:621560-669294 GCA_900491605.1 Calamus simplicifolius | reverse complement strand
ATAGAGGTATTGCAGGGCCGTGGGTCACATTTACAGTTACCATTGAGAGTATAAACAGTGGGTTTACTTATATAGTATAATTGAGCGGTTATGGCTGCAAATGATTGGTATTATATTCATAAGTGCCGCCGTGGTTCTCCTTTGCTATGGCCATACACATCTAGAGGATGTGCTCAGATGAGGCATTGCAGGGCCATGGGACACGTATGATACTTACATTGCATAATGGAGTGATTGTGAATGCAAAAGAATGAATTATATTTATATGTGCCGCCACGGCTCTCCTTTGTTATGGGGCATTGCAGGGCCGTGGGACATATATAATATAATATGATAATGAATTGTTTATATGCACTAATAATTTGCTATAATATAATACAACAATGATGAGTGCAAATGATTTGAATTATATTTATATGTGCCGCCGCGACTCTCCTTTGTTATGGGGCATTGCAGGCCGTGGGACACATATGATATAATATAACAATGATGGGTTTACTTACATTGCATGTTTGAGTAATTGTATAATGTTTAAGCATGCAAATCATCTATGTGTTTATTGATTATTATGCTATGATTTGACTGCATAACATGGTTTACTTACTGAGTGTAATCTCATGAAAATATTATATATTTTTTTATTACAGGACCATGAGATTTGAGAATAACATGTTGGAGTGATGGACCTCAACTCAAATATAGATTCTTGTTTTATTGCTATACCAGTGTATTTATGTGTAGGGCTTGATGCCCAGACTATATTATTGTGGTGTGTAAAGAACCATAGGTTCGTTGGAGCTTCTATTTAAAATAAAGTGGATTCATATGTTGATGTAACCCCAATAATGCTTATGTGTAGAGCTTGTAGCCCAAATCTTTAGTTATGGATTGTATTAAAGCCATGGACTTGAATGATATATAGGTTATTGCTTTTCTTGAACTCAGTGTTATGTTTCGGGATGCCTTGCGTGCCCGGCACGCGGCGGGTTGTCACCCTAGCTCAAAAGTTTTGGGTCTGGGGCGTGACAGCTTTATACATCGGGCTTTTTGGATCTAGTGATACACCAGTCTTGACGTGCCGAGCTAGCCTCGGGCTTTTTGAAGCCGGTGGTACACCGGTCTTTGAGGCTGATGGTACATCGGGCTTTGAGACACTAACGCGAGGTTGGTCTTGAATGCCGATGCAAAGTCGGTCTTCCCTACATGACATTTTAAGCATCAATGAAAGAAAAAGTCTTAAGTGCAACGTACTTAGCTCTTGCGGCATCCTTATTTTTCTTATGCAGACTCGAACGCTTTCGCCCGCTGGTGGTTTGCCCCCCAAGGAGTCAAGTTGGTTGGTAAACTGGCCTTGCTGAATCTTTAGCTCCTTAAGGAGAAATCCTGCACCGCAACCACTTTATGGCTCTCCAGCTGCTAGAGTTGACTTTGAAACTAGGCTTGCTTGCCTTCTCTTTTCTCTCCATAGCGTTGCAGCGATCATTCTCCATGTTGTGGACATCATTTCCTTTTCCTTCTTCTCTACAGGGAGTTAATTCAGAAGGCTGATCAAGCCTTCCCACTGTGAGATATGTACTGCTGATCCTTTTGGTGATGAAATCTTTACAGGGGATGGCGAGAAGTGGTGCCACCGAAGAAAGGATCTTCAAAGTGGAGTTCGGTGCTGAGCTAGACACTCTCTTGGGCTCCGATGAGTTCGAGACACGCTTTAGCAAGGCTTTTGGTGACTTTAACTCCATGGTATTCTAGAGATATGTCGATATGTTCTGGGACATCAAGAAGCTTCTGAACATTGGACTGGAGGCTCAACTGAAGAAGAACCTCGAAGTGATTAATAACTTTGTGTACCAATTGGTTCTTCCTAATGCTATGCAAGCATCCTCTGATATAGGAGAAGATTTCCATTGAAATCAAAGAGATTAGCTGCCGCTTCCGCATGGGCTCGGGAGCCAGAGGTGTCGTCGCTCGCCAATGTGAGATACGTGGATCCAGCCAAACGACCGTGGCCGGGATGGTGGCCAAAGCTGGCGATGTCCGTGGGAAGAGTCGGTACGAGCATAGCTTTGGAAGACGATCGTTAAGATGCAGCAGCCATAGCACAGACTTCCATCGCGTGCACATAACCTCGTGCATGCAATCAACCTTCCTTCAATTATGTGAATATATTACGTGCATGTAAACCTTACTCAGCAAAGGTGGAAGCAAGAGTTGGGGGGAAAAAGAGTTGAGTGAGACGGTTGGGAGCCTTATCCTTGCAATTGCGAAACTGGCACTCGTTTGGTCACTGCGGGGAGAGGCCGGAGGCCGCCTAGAGAGTGAGGCCGCTGTGAAGTCTTGGGCCACCGTGGCTGTTGGGGAACGCGGCTGCTATGGAGGACCTGGGGCCTCTATGAACATCGGGGGCTGCCGTGGAGCCTCGGGCCGTCGAGAGAGAGAGAGGCTGGGAGCCGCCGTGGAGGCCAGGGGCCGCCATGGACTTGGGAGCCGCCGTGGAGGAAACCGGGGCCGCCGTGATCTGGGGCCGTTGTGGAGTCTCGGGCCACCGTGGGATTCTCGGGCCGCCGTGGGATCTCGGGGGCCGCTATGAGGGGCTTGACCGTTGAGGATGAGAGGCCGCTATGAGGGGCCTTCGTGGGATCCAGAATCTGCTGTGAGGGGCCGTCGTGGAGGAAGAGGCTGTTTAGGAAGGCCGCCAAGGATGGCCGCCTCTGACTGATTATTGAACCTTTGATTGAGCTCCTCTGGCCATCGGTGTTGTTCATCCAGATGCCCCTTCATCTCATGATTAGGGTCCTTCCCAGACAGCTCAGAGGATGAGTAAGGGAGGAGTGGCTGCTCGAGCAGAAGGTAGGAGACCGTAGTCTCTTGAAAGCTTCACGGTGGTGCGTAGGTGAAGCATGATGGTGATAAGCTTCTCTATGAGAAGATTTTCCGTGGGTGAATCGCTGGCTAACTGGTGCAGCTATCATGGAAGATGTGAGAGGCTTCGGTTGCTGCTGAGTGGCCAATGGGCGTTACTTTTGCAACTCATGAACTCTGCATTTAAGGCTTGAACTTATTGATTGAGGATGGTCAGCTGATTAATTAGAGCAGCTGAGGTTGGTGGTGAGGGAGGAGCATAGAGAGAGAGTGGTCCTTTGCTGCCACGTTAGCCCCCCGACATGATTAGTGAGGACCTTCGGCATGCGCGTCACCACCATGGCTATCTTAGAGGGGACAAAGACTTATAGGTCAGGGAGACAAAGCTCTCTTTCCTTCAGCACATCCCCCTTCCTGGCGCGCCAATCTGTTGCCACCAAATCACTTTTGAGGAGCGTCAAGCGACAGAAATGCTTCATTGGCCTTCAGAGGAATGATAGGGACCGCCTCCTTCAGCCGGAAACCTGCAAGAAAAGTCCCGGATCGGTGGTTCCAGCGGGGACCCTTCAATGCTCAAGTCAGCGATCTGGAGAATATGAATTTTTTAATGAAAGAGTAGAGATTGAGTTCCCCTCCCTCGTTGGGGTCGGGCCCTTTATATACCTGTTCGGGGTCCCTCTTACCCTTCGTCCATAACAGCCGAATCATATCTTCTATTAAGATCGGCTACAGCTGCTAAACGTGTGCCATAAGTATCGGCAATGGCCCATAGTATAACAGTAACTACCCGTGATCTTGGCAAAAGAGAACGGGTTGACGGGCCACGTAGAAGCTCTGCGTGAACAGCAATGGGTGATAAGGTTACTCACGTGGGCCCCAAGTGCAACCATTGGGATAGAAGATGTCGTTTAAAGTTGAAGCCGGTTGTTCCTCGTAGAGCATTAATTATGGAGTTATGGCACTATTCACGTGCAAGGCACTGTTCATGTGACATTGTTCATGTGCATGACACTGTTCACGGCCGAGGGGAATAGACCAAGGGGCTGAGGCCGAGACCGTAGGGAAAAAGCCGAAGCCGAAGCTGTTCATGGCCGAATGAAAAAGCCAAGGCCGAAAGGGCTAACGTGGCAGCCATAAATACGAGAGAATGCTATAAATGCCTTAGATCGAGTGGATGTTCATGGCCTTAAATGCTATAAAGACGAGAGAGAATAAGGCAATAAATGCCTAACAAGTGGATGTACGTCGGGCGGAGACGTGAGGCCGACGCAAAGGCGCTGTTGAGGCTGACGCCAAGGCGCTATTGAGGTCGACGCCAGGAAAAGCTATAAATATGGGAGAGAATAAGGTAATAAATGCCTAGCAAGTGGATGCACGTCGGTAAGAGGCCGATGCGGACGCGAGGCCGACACCGCGCTGTTGAGGCCGACGCCGACGCTTGAGGCCGACGCCAGGGGGCTAACGTGGCAGCCATAAATGAGAATAAGACAATAAATGCCTAGATGCTCGTGGCCTTTTAGGTCATTAATGCTATAAATACAGAGAGAATAAGGCCGACGTGGTCGAGGCCGACGCAGAAACGCGAGGCCGACGCCAAGGCACTGTTGAGGCCGAGGCCGACGCCAAGGCGCTCTTGAGGCCGACACCGAAACCGACGCCAGCGCCAAGGCCGACGCCGACTTAGATGAGGCAGGATGATGCAACTTAGAGTGCCGAGGCGAGATGTCCGTGACACTCTACTCCATTAATTGCTCTCTCGTTTCCGCACCATTAAATGCTACAGCCCATTGACTCGACCACCGGACATTAATGACGGTCCTTGAGAGAACCCACGCAACGTGACCCTTTTTCTCTTTTGTTCTCTTTCATTATGACGAGACGCTTGTTGCAGCTGTGAGCAATGTCGTGGACGAAATTAAATGCCCATTGCGTCTTTCAAAAGAAGGCCGAGTAGAGTAGCGAGGCAGCTTAGGAATTAAGCCGTTCGGGAACGCCGCCGAGTATGGCCATCTTGAGAGGATGTCATCCAAAAATTATTGTCTTTATTGCCCATGGGGTCAACCGGCCCCATCACTAACTTTCTACTTTTATTCTTAAAAATCTTTTTAGTTCATAACAAAAGCTTTATAACTTTTTTTTTTCTCTCTCTTACTTGCCAAATAAGATTATAAGAAGGTGATAACGATCATCTCTTTTTTTTTCAATTCTAAGCCAATCTTTTGTACGCGAGGCGGAGGAAGCCGTTTCGCCGTCCGCTCGACTCCCGGAAGGAAAGAAGGCTTAAAAAAAAAAAAAAAAATTTCCCCCGCCTTTGTTTTCTTCTGAATCCCCTGCAATTCCCGTTGATTTTCTCTGCTCCACCAGCATCTTCTCTGCTCGGCGACAACTCCTTCAGGTAACATCCGTTCTTCCCTCCCCTTGGTTTGAGTCGTCGTCGCCAGAGGTTGGACGTCCGAATCAACTGACCATCTCATTTTGTTCTGGAAACGGGAGCTTGGGTGATTTTCCAGCGACGATCTCTCCCTCACCAGTGTCTTCTTCCGGCAGGTACCCTCGCCATTCCATTCCTCGTTTCTTAAGCTTTACTGGATCGCATGGTTCGGGCTTTGTCGGCGAAGATCGCCAGGAAACGGTAAGAGAAAGATTGCTCTGTTTTCTTATATGTGAACAGAGTGTTGAAATAAAAAAGAAAAATTCTTGCTGCCGCTGGTGGCTGGCGGGCCGCTGAAGCCCCGTCGGCGTATTGCTTCGGCCTGGGGGAGACGGTGGCCGGCTGTGTAGGGCCGCCGGACCCGCGGCGCCCTTTGGTTGTGCCGCGGCCAAGGCTAGGTGCTCCGTCAGGGGTGGGGATGCGGTGGCCGTCGGTGAAGGAGGATGCCGGAGTTCCGGCGACCTTGGTCCAAGTTTCACGGCCCCTACAGTCGTTGTGGGAACCGGCGGCGAGCTCACCGGCTCGTCAGGTTCGGAGGCTGCGACGGCTACTGCCGGCGAAGTCCGGCGGCGGCTGGTTGGCCGGGGGAGGACCGGCCACGCCGCCGATCCGTCAACCGTGCTGCGGTTTTGGAGAGGACGGTGAAAGCAGAGGTGGAAAGAGAGTGTCAAGGTTCCTGATGGCTTGAAGCCTTCGGTCGAAGCCTTGTTGGACCTAAAAGCCCAAATTAGCAATAACCCAACCATTTTGGGATTAGGATTAGATCTGAGATAATCCTAGTTTGTGAAGAAACTTTTCTTATACTATTTGGACTCATACAAATTAAGACAATCAAGCTTTAAATTGAATTTAGGACCAGACTTAATAGAATGATAAGATTTATTTATATAAATTAAAATTTTAAATATTATATTATAGGTGATAGCATCTTAGTTAATTGGATTTGATCCGTGAATTTGCAATAGAAGGTAAGTAAGCCATTTATTATTAGTAATTTTAGTAAATTATTAAATTATATAATTTTTAAATTATATATGATATGGCTGATCCAACGCCGTTAGAATAAACGGCAACGATAACGGCGACCGACGGAGGCTCTCTCAACCCCCGAGAGCCCCCTCGGTCTCGGGCTTCATGAACAGTACTTGGCCTCGAGTTACGCTCTCGGCCTCAAGCCACAGCTTCTGGGCCTTTTGAACAGTATCTCAACCCCGAGACCCCCATCGGTCTCGGGCTTCATTAAAATGCTTGGCCTCGAGTTACGCTCTCGGCCTTAAGCCACAGCTCCCGTGCCTTATGAATAGTATCTCAACCCCCGAGACCCCCCGGTCTCGGGCTTCATGAACATTACCCTCGAGTTACGCTCTTGGCCTCAAGCCACAGCCCCCGGGCCTTTTGAACAGTATCTCAACCCCCGAGACCCCCCTTAGTCTCGGGCTTCATGAACAGTGCTTGGCCTCGAGTTACGCTCTCGGCCTCAAGCCACAGCCCCCGGGCCTTTTGAACAGTATCTCAACCCCCGAGGCCCCCCTTGGTCTCGGGCTTCATGAACAGTGCTTGGCCTCGAGTTACGCTCTCGGCCTCAAGCCACAGCCCCCGGGCCTTTTGAACAGTATCTCAACCCCCGAGACCCCCCTCGGTCTCGGGCTTCATGAATAGTGCTTGGCCTCGAGTTACGCTCTCGACCTCAAGCCACAGCTCCCGGGCCTTATGAACAGTATATGGACTCCCGACGCATAATCCGACCCATTTTGGGCTACCTGGCATGCCCACGTAATCCACCGCACATCTGTGGCATGGTGTGACCATACCTAATAACGGCGTATGGTCCATTGTATGTCTGTCACTGTGCGCGATCATACCCCGTTGCAGCATACTGTCCACCACCTGCCGCTACTGTGCGCGGTCATATCCAGCGGTGGCGCGCACCAGGCATAACCCCAGATGCAAGACACCTGTGAGGCCGTGCTGACCAATAGTGCGAGACGCCTTCGGCGTGTACGGTGACAGTACGATCTGTCATTGTCAGCCTCGTATTTTGTCTGTTATTGAACTGGGCTCCTGGAAATCAGCAATCTTCGGGAATAGAAGGGGGATCTTCGAACATGTATAAAAGCATACGCCAACGCTGTAAGTAAGGATCCATGAACTTTTCTTTCTCTAGCTTCTTTCTACTAGTTAAGCCCTAGCTATTTAGCTCACTTCGGCTAAACAGTTCTCATCTGTTCCCAAGTGACTGACTTGAGCGTCGAAGGGTCCCTACCAGAACATCCGGTCTCCGGGAACTTTTCTTGCAGGAGTTCGGTGAGGAGGACGTTCGTTTCCCCAGCGCTTGAAGAAAGTGACTTGGCGTCATCAATATATATATATATATATATATATATATATTTGATATTGCTTATTATCTATGATTATCTTATAAAATAAATTCTAATACTTTAAAATATGCATTTGAATATTTTTTGTTATTATTGTTATTTTTTAGCTAAATTTTTCATATTTATAAAATAAATAAATAATGATAATATAATAATAGTAATAATAATAGGACATGTGATAATTATAAAATTAATTATAAATTAATATTGCTTATACAAATAAATAGTTATGATATATTGAAACCATAAAATAGTAATATATTTGATGTTAATATTATTAACATAGCTAATATAATATGATTGTCTATTTATGCAAGTTAATCTAAAGAATTTTATAGACAACATTTGAATAAGATATGGGAATAAATTTTGAATGATAAAATATATCACCTGTGATCCACACACAATGATATGACTTTATAAAATAATATCTGATACTAGGACCCACCTCCATAGCAAATATACATGAAGAATGCACCTTCCATTCACAGGGTTAAGGTTGAATGTGATGCTCTAGCCCTCACTTACGAATAATATAGTATTTTGTTTAATCTTATCATAAGGATATATGTGATGCTCTCTTTTAACCCTGTCACATAGATATATATGGCTATAGTGACTATGGCGTATTTCTAATAAGATGAAATATAAATGTTAGTGATATGAAATAAGTGAATTATGAATTAAATGAAACATTGATTTGATGTGATGATATGAGTGAATTATGAAATAAGTGAAATATGGCAGTAATGATATGAATATATATGAATTATGAAATAAATGAAATATTACAGTAATATGATGTAAAAGTGAATTATAATTGTGATAATTTAAAAACTTAAAATTAAAATTTTTGAGACATAATATAAAATGTCATTTCAATATATATTAAGAATATAAGTAGCAGATGACATAATGACATGTAAATTTTAACATATGAAAGTACATATTATATATATTTGAAGTTATAATGATATGTTTACATTAGACTTACTTATTCATTAAGCTCTTATTGATGTTTTTTAAAAGCCAAAGAAATAAAGAGGAACATTAGTAGATTAAACTTCTATCCGTCTAGCTTAAATAAAATTTATATTTTTTAGGTTTGCATATAGCCTGAATATTTATTTTATTTGGAATTGTAATAAGAGCATTATTAGTTTAATGACATATTAATTGATTATCCTTCTATTTAATGATTATTTTTGTTACTGAATGCCTTACATGTCAAGCACTCGCCTAGGATCAACCCTAAGGTCTGCGCGTCACATCTTTTCCTAAATAGTACCAAATTCCTTTTTTTTTTCTTTTGTTGCCTATTTAGAATTTTTATTATCTTTAAGTAGTTTGCTACTTCTTTTGTTTAATTGGGTTCAATTTTAAGAGTACTTTTGATAAATTCCAATCTCTTTTTTCATCCACGGCTTCATGCTTTGCTTGTTGTTTTACTTATGTTGAATTATAGACCAGAGGTTTCTAGTTTTGGAATCTGTTGATTTTCTCGAGGGTTTGAATTTTTAGGAAATATTTGAAGGATTGAAGGTTATTTTTAATATTGATGGGATTTAGATGATAAAACTGAAAATTAACCCAGCGAAGATCAAGGCTTGTAATTAGCTATGTGGCTATCATTTCCATAGGATAAGGTTTTGCTATCCTAAATTTGATCATAAAAGTTTTCTCAAAGATTAAATTTTAAGGGATCTTCGGATGATTGGAAGATGGTCTAGAAAGCTAACTTATAATAAATAATCGTTTGCAACATACCACGTTAATAGTACAAATTGAGAATTTATGACCCTACTTAGCTATACTTGAGTCGCAAGAGGGTCTTGTTTGTGATGATAAACATAAAATGAAATTTTTTGGGGAAAATAAGCAACTGCTCAAATGCTAGAAGAGACTCTTGGGCAAGGTATTGTTGGCTAATGAAAAAATTGAAAGAAGTGAATTTAGACTTTTGGACCGAGGCATATTATAGGAAGTATCGAGTAGGAAGGGAAATGGAAGATAAGCCTCACAATTTAAGGATTTAATGGAATAATGGAAACGGTCATGTCATGCAAGCTAGTGTGGGCAAATCAAGTGGGAAAAATATCGGCAAGTGGGGAAAAATATTTTGCATCAAAGATTTAAATTTTAAAGGGTATATATAATTGAAACCTGACCTTGATGGAGCGGTCGCTGCAGACCGCAGACGATAATAACGCAATTGGGGAATTTAAGACGTCGTGTAGAATGCGGCAAGTGACTCAGTGTAATCCCCCACCTAAAAAAATATTTTTTAAAAAAATTTGTTGGCGTGCACGCGCGGCAGCGCCCGTCGCGCATGGCAGCGCGCTGCAACGCCCAGCGCGGGCGCAGGGGAGGGCCGAGCCCTCCACTCGCCGCGATAAAGGGAGCCGGCGGCCCTCCACTCGCCTCCGCCTCCGCCACCCGCCGCCCTCAGGTGAGTCCCTCCACCGCCGGTAAGAAAGAGAGAGAGAGAGAGAGAGAGAGAAAAGGACATGGAGGCTGTGGTCACGCCGAGGGGCTCAGCGGCGCCGAGCGCTCCCCATTCGAATTGAACGTCGATGGGGGAGGGAGCCAGCACCGTCGAGCGATCGGAGAGAAGAAAGAGAACGGCCGAAGAGGAGGAAAAGGACCAAGCGGGAGCCGAACCGACTTCCATCTTGGTTCGGGTTCGTCGAGATTACCAACTCGCTGAATCATGACCGTTTTTATCGGCGCCGAAGTGACATCTGGCTAGCTAAAGAAGAATCAGCTGTTTCACAGACAATGTGAATAAAGAAAAAAAAAAAAAAATAAAAAAATAAAAAAAAAAAAAGCTCGGCCACCGCCGGCGGCTGGTCAGGCGGGCCCGGGGAGGCCCGGCGGGCCGCCGGTACTCCTACTTCGGGTGATCGCCGAGACTGTGCTTGGCCACCCTCCTCGTAGAATCATATGATAAAAATATAATTAAATATGCAACAAGTCATAGAAAACCCTTAGTGTGTACCTTGCTCATCATGAGCATGCAGTGCTTGGCCAGTGTAATTAAGAAAAATCATTGTACATCATTTTTTTTAAATAATTTATACTGAAATGATGATTTAATCGTACATAAATTTACATCAAAAAAATTTACTTATGAATCCTGCATCTTATATTGCGCAAATTTATATGCAAATAAACCATCATATTAAATATAAACCATTCTGCAACGAAACAATGCATTTTTTTTTTTTTTTTTTATGTCACCATCGCTTGTCAACCTAGTTCATTATAGACCAATAGAAAGTCCGACATAACTTGAAAGGCATATCATGCCTAACCCATCATGGATACTGATGACGCCAAGTCACCGCCTTCGAACATCGGGACGACGGATGTCTCGCTCCGGGAAATCCTGCAAGAAAAGTCCCCGGGGACCGGTAGCACCGGTGGGGACCCTCCGACGATCAAGTTAGTGGCTTGGGTTCAGACAAGGAACCACCCCCCGCGAAGAGAAGCTGGGGCAGTTAGGGTTTTGATCAAAAGGAGAAAGCTCAGAGAGTCAGTTCGATCCCTTACAGCCTGAATATGTCTCTTTTATACCTGTCTGAATACCGTGACGTGCAGCTTCGGAAGGCCTTTCTTGTACTGTCATTGATGGACGTGGCTGGGCTCCTATTGCTAGAGGCGGCGAGTCGTACATCCTAGTAAGGCGTGGTGGCGCACAGAGGCGTGCAACGCGCCAAACATCGTTATGAGGCATGACCCTCCGTACTGGGGCACACTTTACAGGAGTACTAAATGGTACTACGGCAAGGCACAGCCATGTGCCGAAGATCATGCGTGAGCACCGTGCATGCTGACAGTTGCTGTTTTCTTCGGCGGTTGAATAGCGTGTCGACCATGCACCCTGAGGCCAGTAGGGGCCCCACCCGACCCCGAGGGGTGCCGGAGGTGGGGAAATGACCGTTCACCCCGAGGCTGGTAGGGGCCCCGGGGTTAAGAAATGATGACCCCACCCCGACCCCGAGGGGGTGCCGGAGGTGGGGAAATGACCGTTCACCCCGAGGCCGGTAGGGGCCCCGGGGTTAAGAAATGATGACCCCACCCCGACCCCGAGGGGGTGCCGGAGGTGGGGAAATGACCGTTCACCCCGAGGCCGGTAGGGGCCCCGGGGTTAAGAAATGATGACCCACCCCGACCCCGAGGGGGTGCCGGAGGTGGGGAAATGACCGTTCACCCCGAGGCCGGTAGGGGCCCCGGGGTTAAGAAATGATGACCCCACCCCGACCCCGAGGGGGTGCCGGAGGTGGGGAAATGACCGTTCACCCCGAGGCCGGTAGGGGCCCCGGGGTTAAGAAATGATGACCCCACCCCGACCCCGAGGGGGTGCCGGAGGTGGGGAAATGACCGTTCACCCCGAGGCTGGTAGGGGCCCCGGGGTTAAGAAATGATGACCCCACCCCGACCCCGAGGGGGTGCCGGAGGTGGGGAAATGACTGACTGCCGTTACCTGCCTGATGACGTTGGGATCAGTTGGGATCAGTCATATCAGATGCCCCCTCGCCCCTGGGGCGAAGCGGGTCCCACCGCTGAGGCCCAAGGGGCGTTCTCCACGTGGCTGATCCCTAGCCTTGTTCCTTATGCGGACGGTACGGGGGATGCAAAGAGACGGCCTTCCGTATCACGCCAGCCACGATCGTCCTCGAAAGTGAGGATCAACTCTTCGAAGTCCGCGCGGAAAGGTGCGTAATGATTTCTTCCCATTACGGCGATATCAACGGGGGCCCCACCATCGGTCGGGGGCGTATCGCGCCGCGCGCTGGGGCATTCCTCGAGGCGAGCCAGCGTATGGTGAAGGGCCGCGTGGCCGACGGGACATGGCGGGATGTTTTGAAAACCCCACAAAGCCAGGCGAGGGGGAAGGAACTGGCACCATACCACCCCATCATCGTCTTCCTCTCTGCCTGTTCTAGTGCTCCTGCAACCTGCAAGCTCGCGTCCGACTTTCCTTGTTTCTCCAGGTCAGCTTCTTTCATCTTGATTCTTCTTTTTTCATGAGTCTACCCTCTTGGACATCGGAGGACGGTTCTGAGGACCGTCCTCCCTCTGTGGGGCCCCAAACCCCTTCTCCTTCTCCTCCAGTCGAATGGTCCTCTGATTCAGAGGACCACATTCCTTTGGCCCGGCGGCAGGCCGCCGGCGGAGCCGCCGGTGGAGCTGCCGGTGGAGCCTCGTTGAGGGGTCGTCGGCCGGGGGTCGGGACCTCCTCGAGGGTGGAGGAATCCCCAGGGGGGGTAGCCTCCTCGATGACACGGTCGGATCTGGAAAGGATCCGGGCCCGTTATCGGATCCCTCAGGAGATCAAATTATTTCTTCCGACCCCCGACGACCGGGTTATCTCCTCCCGACCCGGTCGCGTAGCTTTTTACGAGGTCTGCCTACAGGTAGGCCTCCGTCCTCCTTTCCACCCTTTCTTTATCACGCTCCTTGACTTCTATTCCTTAACCCCCTCCCAGCTAGTCCCGAACTCTTGTCGGGTAATTAGCGCCTTTGTTATCCTTTGTCATCGCCTAGGTATTACCCCTAGGGTTAGTTTGTTCCGTAACTTTTATTCTCTTCGGGCCCAGAAGGGGTGGTGGGTGTTTCAGCCCCGACCCAATAGGGTCATCAAACTCCTTTTGCCTTCATCGATTAAGGGGTGGAAACCCCGTTTCTTCTTTGCTAATATCGATCAAGTCCGGCCCCGGTGGGGGAACCCCGACCTCCGAGGGAACGTCGCGACCGTCCAGCCTGGGGACCGGGAAGCGATGGGGGCCTTGCTGACTGCCGAGATTCCCCGGTACACCCTACTGCTAGGGGAGGAGAACTTCGAGTTGGCGGGCCTAGTCTCCCATCGGGGTAAGTCCTCTTCGCACTTAGCTAAAAATCCCGCTCCTTTTCTTTTCTTTTTTTTTTTTTTTTTTTTTTTTTTTTTTTTTGCTGAAAACTTGACTTGCATTGTGCAGCAATGAAGGTTCCGAGGGCGAAATTGTTAAAGGTCATCAAGAAAGGGGTCGGGAAGGATCATCCGGGGGGCAGCAAGCCCCGGCCCCGAAGCGCTTGGTGATCCGGGCCTCCTCCTCCTCCGCGAGGGCCTCCTCCCCAGCGAGGACCTCCCCTCCCGGGATTCCGCAACACATCCCTGTCCCCGCGGAGGTCGACCTCACGGCCGACACTCCACCGGAGGCTGGAGCCGCAGCGGGAGGTACTGCTGCAGAGTCGGTGGCGGGGGAGCCCGTGCCGACCGGAGGGCTCCCGGCTCCCGAGGGAGCGACTTCATTTGGTGCCAGCCGGGACTGGGGTGAGGGGCCATCCGGTCCCATCAGTCCAGCCCCCGAGGGGCCGGTTAGGGGCGACCCGCCCACAGGGCCGGGGAGGTCAGAGGCGGCAGAGGGAAGTGGGGACGCATCCAGGTCGCCCCTGGACTTCCTGGGTGATGGCTATTTGGCCGAGCGGGTCCTGGGCTCGGTTCTGGATCCTAGGATCACCGAAGGCCTCGGTCGTCAGAAGACAGGCGAATTTTTCAGGGAATCCTATGCCGCTGCGTTCAGGGTAGGCGACCTTTTTGCCCTTTATCTCTTATTGTTCATGTATACATATTTTGCTGACTTGAGGCTTGTGCGCGCAGATTGTGCATTCCCTAAAGGCCGCTAGGGAAGTGATCCGCGGGGAGAAGAACCTTCTCCGGGAGATGCAGGATCGCGCAGAGGCAGCAGAGAAGGCACTGGGGGAGATCAAAGAGTCCTGCGCCAGCGAGGTAAGAGCCGCCGAGGGCAAAGCGGAGATCGAGGCCAACCGCGCGCGCGCGGCGATCTCCCAGATGATGGAGTCCGAGAGCGCGGTTATGGCGAGAGACATTCACATCTCGGAGCTAACCGAGGCTCTTCGGGAGGCAGAGGAACGGGCGGGAGCGGCGTCGGAGGAGGCTAGAGGCGAGAGCAGAGGCCGAAGCGGCAAAAGAAGAGGCTGGCCGGCATAAGGAGGAGTTAGGTCGCGCCAGAGAAACCGAGAGGGACGCAGCGGAAGCCTTAGCCGCAGAAAAAACTCGAGCTGCTAGGCTTGTCGAAGAGTACAGGTCGTCTGAGCGTTACACAGACGACCTAGCCGAAGCTTCGGCCGCCGCGTTCCTCGACGGATTCCAGTATGCCAAAGAAAAAGTGGCCAAGGACCTAGATTTCCCTCGCGCCCTGGAGGTTGAGCCAGAGCCATCGTCGGACCCGTCCCCTTCCGATGACGAACCCGCACCGGCGGAGCCCTGAACTCGCACCCGTTACTTTGCTGCTGCTTTTTTTTTTTTTTTTTTTTGTAAGCCCGACTATGTCGGGGTTTTGTAATCCCCTTCTATTAATGAAAGTACCTTTCTCGACGATTCTGCACTGTTATTGACTTTGCTGTTTGACATGTGATCACACGAGTCCGTTCGTTCCGTCGATTCTAGGGAACACCTTCCTACCCACGCCGTTCCGCCTTAATTACATGAACCGCTAGTTAAAGTTAGGTGGGATTGAATCTTGGGAGCTGGGGCACCGCTGACCGGAGACTAGGCCGGTAGGCGCCCTTGGGGCCACAGGCGTGACGCTTGATCAAGCATCGAACCTGGCGTTGGTCTGGCGCGCGGCTTGATGCCCGCGGGACTTGGCTTTGACCTGACCGGTAGAGTGCGGGGTCCTGACTGCGAAGAACCCTTGATACGTCAATCCGCCGGCGGTTAGCCGGGTTTTATGCTTGATCGGCGCGGGCTTTAAGTGCCGACGAAGTGCCGGGCTTTTGTTGTTGAGAGCACACCGCTGCTGCCACACCGCTCTGCCAGTGGTACACTGGGCTTATGCCTGGCTGGTGCAGGGCTTTGAGTGCCGACGAGTGCCGGGCTTTTGTTGTTGAGAGCCGGTGGTACACCGCTCTGCCAGTGGTACACTGGGCTTATGCCTGGCTGGTGCAGGGCTTTGAGTGCCGACGAAGTGCCGGGCTTTTGTTGTTGAGAGCCGGTGGTACACCGCTCTGCCAGTGGTACACTGGGCTTATGCCTGGCTGGTGCAGGGCTTTGAGTGCCGACGAGTGCCGGGCTTTTGTTGTTGAGAGCCGGTGGTACACCGCTCTGCCAGTGGTACACTGGGCTTATGCCTGGCTGGTGCAGGGCTTTGAGTGCCGACGAAGTGCCGGGCTTTTGTTGTTGAGAGCCGGTGGTACACCGCTCTGCCAGTGGTACACTGGGCTTATGCCTGGCTGGTGCAGGGCTTTGAGTGCCGACGAAGTGCCGGGCTTTTGTTGTTGAGAGCCGGTGGTACACCGCTCTGCCAGTGGTACACTGGGCTTATGCCTGGCTGGTGCAGGGCTTTGAGTGCCGACGAAGTGCCGGGCTTTTGTTGTTGAGAGCCGGTGGTACACCGCTCTGCCAGTGGTACACTGGGCTTATGCCTGGCTGGTGCAGGGCTTTGAGTGCCGACGAGTGCCGGGCTTTTGTTGAGAGCCGGTGGTACACCGCTCTGCCAGTGGTACACTGGGCTTATGCCTGGCTGGTGCAGGGCTTTGAGTGCCGACGAAGTGCCGGGCTTTTGTTGTTGAGAGCCGGTGGTACACCGCTCTGCCAGTGGTACACTGGGCTTATGCCTGGCTGGTGCAGGGCTTTGAGTGCCGACGAGTGCCGGGCTTTTGTTGTTGAGAGCCGGTGGTACACCGCTCTGCCAGTGGTACACTGGGCTTATGCCTGGCTGGTGCAGGGCTTTGAGTGCCGACGAGTGCCGGGCTTTTGTTGTTGAGAGCCGGTGGTACACCGCTCTGCCAGTGGTACACTGGGCTTATGCCTGGCTGGTGCAGGGCTTTGAGTGCCGACGAAGTGCCGGGCTTTTGTTGTTGAGAGCCGGTGGTACACCGCTCTGCCAGTGGTACACTGGGCTTATGCCTGGCTGGTGCAGGGCTTTGAGTGCCGACGAGTGCCGGGCTTTTGTTGTTGAGAGCCGGTGGTACACCGCTCTGCCAGTGGTACACTGGGCTTATGCCTGGCTGGTGCAGGGCTTTGAGTGCCGACGAAGTGCCGGGCTTTTTGTTGTGGTGAGAGGGCTTATGCCTGGCTGGTGCACACCCGCTCTGCCGCTCTGCCAGTGGTACACTGGGCTTATGCCTGGCTGGTGCAGGGCTTTGAGTGCCGACGAGTGCCGGGCTTTTGTTGTTGAGAGCCGGTGGTACACCGCTCTGCCAGTGGTACACTGGGCTTATGCCTGGCTGGTGCAGGGCTTTGAGTGCCGACGAGTGCCGGGCTTTTGTTGTTGAGAGCCGGTGGTACACCGCTCTGCCAGTGGTACACTGGGCTTATGCCTGGCTGGTGCAGGGCTTTGAGTGCCGACCGGAGTGCCGGCCAGCTTTTGTTGTTGAGAGCCGGTGGTACACCGCTCTGCCAGTGGTACACTGGGCTTAGGGCTTTGCCGACGAGTGCCGGGCTTTTGTTGTTGAGAGCCGGTGGTACACCGCTCTGCCAGTGGTACACTGGGCTTATGCCTGTGCCGAGTGCCGACGAGTGCCGGGCTTTTGTTGTTGAGAGCCGGTGGTACACCGCTCTGCCAGTGGTACACTGGGCTTATGCCTGGCTGGTGCAGGGCTTTGAGTGCCGACGGAGTGCCGGGCTTTTGTTGTTGAGAGCCGGTGGTACACCGCTCTGCCAGTGGTACACTGGGCTTATGCCTGGCTGGTGCAGGGCTTTGAGTGCCGACTGCCGGGCTTTTGTTGTTGAGAGCCGGTGGTACACCGCTCTGCCAGTGGTACACTGGGCTTAGGGCTGAGTGCCTGGGGCTGGTGCACACCGCTCTGGTGGTACACTGGGCTTATGCCTGGCTGGTGCAGGGCTTTGCCGACGGAGTGCCGGGCTTTTGTTGTTGGTACACCGCTCTGCCAGTGGTACACTGGGCTTATGCCTGGCTGGTGCAGGGCTTTGAGTGCCGACGCCGGGCTGCCACACCGCTCTGCCAGTGGTACACTGGGCTTATGCCTGGCTGGTGCAGGGCTTTGAGTGCCGACGAAGGGCTTTTGTTTTTGTTGAGAGCCGGTGGTACACCGCTCTGCCAGTGGTACACTGGGCTTATGCCTGGCTGGTGCAGGGCTTTGAGTGCCGACGAAGTGCCGGGCTTTTGTTGCCGAGAGCCGGGCTTTTGCACCGCTCTGCCAGTGGTACACTGGGCTTATGCCTGGCTGGTGCAGGGCTTTGAGTGCCGACGGTGCCGGGCTTTTTTGTTGAGAGCCGGTGGTACACCGCTCTGCCAGTGGTACACTGGGCTTATGCCTGGCTGGTGCAGGGCTTTGAGTGCCGACGGTGCCGGGCTTTTGTTGTTGAGCTACACCGCTCTGCCAGTGGTACACTGGGCTTATGCCTGGCTGGTGCAGGGCTTTGAGTGCCGACGAGTGCCGGGCTTTTGTTGTTGAGAGCCGGTGGTACACCGCTCTGCCAGTGGTACACTGGGCTTATGCCTGGCTGGTGCAGGGCTTTGAGTGCCGACGGAGTGCCGGGCTTTTGTTGTTGAGAGCCGGTGGTACACCGCTCTGCCAGTGGTACACTGGGCTTATGCCTGGCTGGTGCAGGGCTTTGAGTGCCGACGAGTGCCGGGCTTTTGTTGTTGAGAGCCACACCGCACAGGGTACACTGGGCTTATGCCTGGCTGGTGCAGGGCTTTGAGTGCCGACGGAGTGCCGGGCTTTTGTTGTTGAGAGCCGGTGGTACACCGCTCTGCCAGTGGTACACTGGGCTTATGCCTGGCTGGTGCAGGGCTTTGAGTGCCGACGGAGAGCCGGTGGACAAAAGTTACACTCTGCCAGTGGTACACTGGGCTTATGCCTGGCTGGTGCAGGGCTTTGAGTGCCGACGAAGTGCCGGGCTTTTAAGAGCACACCGCTCTGCCAGTGGTACACTGGGCTTATGCCTGGCTGGTGCAGGGCTTTGAGTGCCGACAGTGCCCTTTTGTTGTTGAGAGCCGGTCACCGCTCTGCCAGTGGTACACTGGGCTTATGCCTGGCTGGTGCAGGGCTTTGAGTGCCGACGGAGTGGTACAAGCACTGGGCTTAAAGTTAGAACGCTCTGCCAGTGGTACACTGGGCTTATGCCTGGCTGGTGCAGGGCTTTGAGTGCCGACGGAGTGCCGGGCTACTAAGAGCTACACCGCTCTGCCAGTGGTACACTGGGCTTATGCCTGGCTGGTGCAGGGCTTTGAGTGCCGACGGAGAGCCGGTGGTACACCGCTCTGCCAGTGGTACACTGGGCTTAAGGGCTTTGAGTTAGAACACCGCTCTGCCAGTGGGCTTATGCAAGTGCTATGCAAGCACTGGGCTTATGCAGGGCTTTGAGTGCCGACGGAGAACAAGTGGTACACTGGGCTTATGCCTGGCTGGTGCAGGGCTTTGAGTGTAGAGCCGGTGGCTCTGCCAGTGGTACACTGGGCTTATGCCTGGCTGGTGCAGGGCTTTGAGTGCCGTAGAGCCGGTGGTACACCGCTCTGCCAGTGGTACACTGGGCTTATGCCTGGCTGGTGCAGGGCTTTGAGTGCCGACGAAGAAGGCAAACCTTCCACAAGTGGTACACTGGGCTTATGCCTGGCTGGTGCAGGGCTTTGAGTGCCGACGAGTGCCGGGCTTTTGTTGTTGAGAGCCGGTGGTACACCGCTCTGCCAGTGGTACACTGGGCTTATGCCTGGCTGGTGCAGGGCTTTGAGTGCCGACGAGTGCCGGGCTTTTGTTGTTGGTACACCGCTCTGCCAGTGGTACACTGGGCTTATGCCTGGCTGGTGCAGGGCTTTTGCCGACAGGCCCAAAAGTTACACGCTCTGCCAGTGGTACACTGGGCTTATGCCTGGCTGGTGCAGGGCTTTGAGTGCCGACGGTGCCGGGCTTTTGTTGTTGAGAGCCGGTGGTACACCGCTCTGCCAGTGGTACAAGGGCTTTGAGTGCCTGAGAGCACACCGCTCTGCCAGTGGTACACTGGGCTTATGCCTGGCTGGTGCAGGGCTTTGAGTGCCGACGAGTGCCGGGCTTTTGTTGTTGAGAGCCGGTGGTACACCGCTCTGCCAGTGGTACACTGGGCTTATGCCTGGCTGGTGCAGGGCTTTGAGTGCCGACGAGTGCCGGGCTTTTGTTGTTGAGAGCCGGTGGTACACCGCTCTGCCAGTGGTACACTGGGCTTATGCCTGGCTGGTGCAGGGCTTTGAGTGCCGACGAAGAACAAGCAAAGAGTTGACACGCTCTGCCAGTGGTACACTGGGCTTATGCCTGGCTGGTGCAGGGCTTTGAGTGCCGACGAGTGCCGGGCTTTTGTTGTTGAGAGCCGGTGGTACACCGCTCTGCCAGTGGTACACTGGGCTTATGCCTGGCTGGTGCAGGGCTTTGAGTGCCGACGAGTGCCGGGCTTTTGTTGTTGAGAGCCGGTGGTACACCGCTCTGCCAGTGGTACACTGGGCTTATGCCTGGCTGGTGCAGGGCTTTGAGTGCCGACGTGCCGAGAGCCGGTGGTACACCGCTCTGCCAGTGGTACAAAGTGCCTACAGAGCAACCCTCTGCCAGTGGTACAAGGGCTTTGAGTGCCGACGAAGTGCCGGGCTTTTGTTGTTGAGAGCCGGTGGTACACCGCTCTGCCAGTGGTACACTGGGCTTATGCCTGGCTGGTGCAGGGCTTTGAGTGCCGACGAAGTGCCGGGCTTTTGTTGTTGAGAGCCGGTGGTACACCGCTCTGCCAGTGGTACACTGGGCTTATGCCTGGCTGGTGCAGGGCTTTGAGTGCCGACGAGTGCCGGGCTTTTGTTGTTGAGAGCCGGTGGTACACCGCTCTGCCAGTGGTACACTGGGCTTATGCCTGGCTGGTGCAGGGCTTTGAGTGCCGACGAGTGCCGGGCTTTTGTTGTTGAGAGCCGGTGGTACACCGCTCTGCCAGTGGTACACTGGGCTTATGCCTGGCTGGTGCAGGGCTTTGAGTGCCGACGAGTGCCGGGCTTTTGTTGTTGAGAGCCGGTGGTACACCGCTCTGCCAGTGGTACACTGGGCTTATGCCTGGCTGGTGCAGGGCTTTGAGTGCCGACGAGTGCCGGGCTTTTGTTGTTGAGAGCCGGTGGTACACCGCTCTGCCAGTGGTACACTGGGCTTATGCCTGGCTGGTGCAGGGCTTTGAGTGCCGACGAGTGCCGGGCTTTTGTTGTTGAGAGCCGGTGGTACACCGCTCTGCCAGTGGTACACTGGGCTTATGCCTGGCTGGTGCAGGGCTTTGAGTGCCGACGAAGTGCCGGGCTTTTGTTGTTGAGAGCCGGTGGTACACCGCTCTGCCAGTGGTACACTGGGCTTATGCCTGGCTGGTGCAGGGCTTTGAGTGCCGAAGTGCCGGGCTTTTGTTGTTGAGAGCCGGTGGTACACCGCTCTGCCAGTGGTACACTGGGCTTATGCCTGGCTGGTGCAGGGCTTTGAGTGCCGACGAGTGCCGGGCTTTTGTTGTTGAGAGCCGGTGGTACACCGCTCTGCCAGTGGTACACTGGGCTTATGCCTGGCTGGTGCAGGGCTTTGAGTGCCGACGAGTGCCGGGCTTTTGTTGAGAGCCGGTGGTACACCGCTCTGCCAGTGGTACACTGGGCTTATGCCTGGCTGGTGCAGGGCTTTGAGTGCCGACGAGTGCCGGGCTTTTGTTGTTGAGAGCCGGTGGTACACCGCTCTGCCAGTGGTACACTGGGCTTATGCCTGGCTGGTGCAGGGCTTTGAGTGCCGACGAGTGCCGGGCTTTTGTTGTTGAGAGCCGGTGGTACACCGCTCTGCCAGTGGTACACTGGGCTTATGCCTGGCTGGTGCAGGGCTTTGAGTGCCGACGAGTGCCGGGCTTTTGTTGTTGAGAGCCGGTGGTACACCGCTCTGCCAGTGGTACACTGGGCTTATGCCTGGCTGGTGCAGGGCTTTGAGTGCCGACGAAGTGCCGGGCTTTTGTTGTTGAGAGCCGGTGGTACACCGCTCTGCCAGTGGTACACTGGGCTTATGCCTGGCTGGTGCAGGGCTTTGAGTGCCGACGAGTGCCGGGCTTTTGTTGTTGAGAGCCGGTGGTACACCGCTCTGCCAGTGGTACACTGGGCTTATGCCTGGCTGGTGCAGGGCTTTGAGTGCCGACGAAGTGCCGGGCTTTTGTTGTTGAGAGCCGGTGGTACACCGCTCTGCCAGTGGTACACTGGGCTTATGCCTGGCTGGTGCAGGGCTTTGAGTGCCGACGAGTGCCGGGCTTTTGTTGTTGAGAGCCGGTGGTACACCGCTCTGCCAGTGGTACACTGGGCTTATGCCTGGCTGGTGCAGGGCTTTGAGTGCCGACGAAGTGCCGGGCTTTTGTTGTTGAGAGCCGGTGGTACACCGCTCTGCCAGTGGTACACTGGGCTTATGCCTGGCTGGTGCAGGGCTTTGAGTGCCGACGAGTGCCGGGCTTTTGTTGTTGAGAGCCGGTGGTACACCGCTCTGCCAGTGGTACACTGGGCTTATGCCTGGCTGGTGCAGGGCTTTGAGTGCCGACGAGTGCCGGGCTTTTGTTGTTGAGAGCCGGTGGTACACCGCTCTGCCAGTGGTACACTGGGCTTATGCCTGGCTGGTGCAGGGCTTTGAGTGCCGACGAAGTGCCGGGCTTTTGTTGTTGAGAGCCGGTGGTACACCGCTCTGCCAGTGGTACACTGGGCTTATGCCTGGCTGGTGCAGGGCTTTGAGTGCCGACGAGTGCCGGGCTTTTGTTGAGAGCCGGTGGTACACCGCTCTGCCAGTGGTACACTGGGCTTATGCCTGGCTGGTGCAGGGCTTTGAGTGCCGACGAGTGCCGGGCTTTTGTTGTTGAGAGCCGGTGGTACACCGCTCTGCCAGTGGTACACTGGGCTTATGCCTGGCTGGTGCAGGGCTTTGAGTGCCGACGAAGTGCCGGGCTTTTGTTGTTGAGAGCCGGTGGTACACCGCTCTGCCAGTGGTACACTGGGCTTATGCCTGGCTGGTGCAGGGCTTTGAGTGCCGACGAGTGCCGGGCTTTTGTTGTTGAGAGCCGGTGGTACACCGCTCTGCCAGTGGTACACTGGGCTTATGCCTGGCTGGTGCAGGGCTTTGAGAAGATTTAGATAACTAAAATTGAATCTTGTTAGCATTGAATAAGGGATGAATACCCAAGCAAACACGGGACAATGCTTATCATGAAAAAATGGATACATTACTGATAATACCGGCGGAGGTTATCCGCATTCCACGTCCTGGGAAGTGGCGTCCCATCAAGTCCTTCGATTTTATAAGCTCCGTGGTGCAGCGTCTCGGTGATCCGGTAGGGTCCTTCCCAGTTAGGGGCTAGCTTACCTCCTTCAGTTGGCTTTGAGACCTCGGCCCGCCGGAGAACTAGGTCTCCTGGTAGGAACGTTCGAGGGCGCACACGCGCGTTGTAGTACTTCGCGGCCCGTTGCCGGTAAGTTGCCATTCGAAGCCGCGCCCTGCCCCGCATTTCCTCCACCAGGTCGAGGTTGGCTCTCAGTTGGTCAGAATTACCTTCTTCACTGTAAGCCTCCACTCGAGGGCTAGGTGCTCCGATCTCCACGGGGATAACAGCTTCTGAGCCAAAAACTAGGCTGAATGGCGTCTCCCCAGTGGGGGCTCGAGGCGTCGTGTGATAGGCCCATAGCACGTTGGGGAGCTCCTCTACCCAACGTCCCTTGCACCGTCCAGCCGAGACTTCAGTCCTTGGAGAATAATTCGGTTGGTCACTTCAGCCGCCCCGTTGGTTTGAGGATGTCCGACGGAAGTAAATCTTTGAAAAATTCCCAGCTCGGAGCAGAACTCCCGAAAAGGTGCATTATCAAACTGACGGCCATTATCGGTGACCAGTGTGCGTGGCAGGCCAAACCGACATATGATTGACTTCCAGAAAAAAGATCTTACTTTGCTCTCGGTAATCTTGGCCAAAGCCTCAGCTTCGACCCACTTGGTGAAGTGGTCCACCGCCACCAAGAGGAACTTTCGCTGCCCGGAAGCCGGGGGAAATGGACCCAAGATATCCATGCCCCACTGGGCAAAGGGCCAAGGCGCCATCACGGGGGTCAGGTTAGACGTCGGTTGTCGCTGGATATTGGCATGACGTTGGCAGATATCACACTTCTTGACAAGCTCGGCCGCGTCCTCCTTCATCGTCAGCCAGAAGTACCCTTGGCGCAGAGCCTTGTAAGCCAGGGCTCTGCCCCCCAGATGACTCCCGCATATGCCTTCATGGATCTCCCTAAGGATATAATCCGACTCCGATGGCCCTACACACCTAAGGACCGGATATGAGAATGATCTTCGATAAAGCTTCCCGTCCATCATCAAGAATCTCGGGGCCCTTCGCTTAAGCTGTTTGGCCTCCGCTGGGTCCCCCGGGAGGGTACCGTCGGTTAAGTATCGGATGTAGGCATCCATCCAGGAGGGCTCCGGCTCCACTGGCAACGCTTCTTCCGCGGTCTCAATGCTTGGGGCTGGTAGATGCTCCACGTATGTCCTCCCTAACGTCCCATCGACCGAAGTGGCCAAGCGGGACAGGGAGTCAGCTCTGGCATTCTCTGCCCTGGGGATATAGCTGACACGGAAGTAAGAAAAATGAGACGCCTGGGACTGCACCTTGCTCAGGTAACGGGACATGACCGGGTCCCTAGCCTCGTATTCACCAGTAATTTGCCCAGAAATGAGCTGAGAGTCGGTAAAGGCCCTCAAGCGCCCCGCGCCCAATTCCTTGGCTAGTCTCAACCCCGCCAGCAGGGCTTCGTACTCCGCCTGATTATTGGTCGCCGGGAACTGGAATCTGAGGGCGTACTCTACTACATCTCCCTCCGGGCTTGCAAGGATGAGCCCGGCACCGCTCCCTTGGGAGTTTGCCGCTCCGTCCACATGCAGGATCCAATCCTCCACCTCCCCTGATGAGGGGGGTCCCCAAACTCCTCCGGTTGCGCCTCCTCCATGTCCTTCTTGGTCCAGGAACATTCGACTAGGAAGTCCGCCAACACCTGAGACTTCATGGCTGACCTCGGTCGGATGGACAGATCGAACTCGCCTAACTTGATGGCCCATTTAGCCAGCCGGCCGGAGGTGTCGGGGCGAGACAGGATAGCTCGCAGGGGCTGATCCGTAAGCACCACGATGGGATGAGCTTGAAAATAAGGCCGGAGGCGCTGAGTAGAGACCACCAGAGCGAAGATGATCTTCTCAGTTTTTGAATACCTGGTCTCCGCGTCATGGAGTATTTTGCTGGTGTAGTAGATCGGCTTCTGAGTTCCGTCGGTATCCATGTGCACCAGTACCGAGCTGACGGCCTCCGGGGAAGCGGCCAGATACAGGAAGAGCTCCTCCCCATTTTCGGGCTTGGATAGCAGTGGCGGAGTGGAGAGAAACTGCTTCAATTCTTCAAAGGAGCTCTGACATTCTTTCGTCCACTCGAAGCCGTTAATCTTGCGCAGCGCCTTGAAAAAGGGTAGACACCTCTCCGCCGACCTTGACATGAAACGACTCAAGGCCGCCACCCTCCCCGTCAGGCGCTGCACCTCCTTCTTGCTGACCGGGGGCCGCATCTCCAGGATAGCTCTGATCTTGTCGGGGTTGGCTTCGATCCCGCGCTGGGTCACCATGAAACCCAGGAACTTGCCGGCCGCCACTCCAAAGGCGCATTTGTGGGGGTTGAGCTTCATTCGGTACCGGCGCAGATTGCCGAAAGTCTCCCCGAGATCGGTCACATGGTCTTCTGCGCTGGTGCTTTTAGTCAGCATGTCGTCCACATAGACCTCCATATTGCGCCCCAGCTGATTCTCGAAAACCTTGTTCATCAACCTTTGATAAGTGGCCCCGGCGTTTTTCAGCCCGAAAGGCATCACTCTGTAACAGTAGATCCCCTTCTCCGTGACAAAGGAGGTTGCCTCCTCGTCTACTGAGCTCATCTTGATTTGATTGTACCCCGAGAACGCATCCATGAAACTGAGCGTCCCGTGCCCGGAAGTGGCGTCCACCAGCTGGTCGATTCGGGGGAGCGGAAAGCTGTCCTTGGGGCACGCCTTGTTGAGGTCGGTGAAGTCCACACACATCCTCCAGCTCCCACTGGCCTTCCGAACCATCACGACATTCGCCAACCAGTCGGGGTAGCGCACCTCACGAATGTGGCCAGCCGCCAACAGCTTCCGCACCTCCTCGTCGACAGCCTTCTGCCGGTCCGGAGCAAAACTCCTTTTCTTCTGCCTGATGGGCCGGCACTCTGGTCGGATGTTGAGCTGGTGTGTAATCACCTCCTCCGGGATCCCGGGCATGTCAGATGCTGACCACGCGAAGACGTCGGCGTTGGCCCGTAGAAAGGTTAGGAGCTGGTCACGGGCTTCGTCAGGAAGCGAAGCTCCGACTCGAACCGTCTGCGCGGGGTCCTCCCCGAGGGGGAAGGTAAGCAGCCGCTCGGCCGGTTCCCCCCTCCTCTCCAAGTCCCGTGGGTCAAGAGTTTCCGATGTCGATGTCGACGGTGGTGCAAGCACTGCCCCCTGGGGACTGGGGGCCAAGTGATAGCATAGCGCCGGCAGGTCCTGCTCTCCTCGCATCTCGCCGATCCCGCTGGTGGTTGGGAACCTCACTAGGAGTCGCTTGGTGGAAATGACGGCATCCAAGAGGTTGAGCCCGGGCCTCCCAAGAATCGCATTGTACGCCAGGGGCACACGGACCACCAAAAACTTTATAAGGACAGTGCTCTGGCACGGAGCCATTCCGGCTGTCACAGGAAGAGTAATCTCCCCCTCGACCCTCACAGAATCCCCCGTGAATCCCATCAAAGGCGTGACGACAGGTTGAAGTAAATCATGCGACAGGTTCATGCGAACAAAGGCGTCGTAGTTTAAAACATCTACTGAACTTCCACTGTCGACCAGGATTCGTTTTACAGGGTGCTTAGCGATCGTCATGGATACGACGACGCTATCATCATCTTGTTTACAACCCCCTCTAGGCCTCTTCGAAAAAAGGAATTATAGCCTCCGCTCCCCTCCCCCCTCGGTCTCTTCGGCGGGCCCCCTGCCCCCCAGGAGATCATCGCTACCGTCTTCTCCGTCGGGGCGTTATCAATCATCGGCGGTGCAGGCGCTGATGGGCCGGGAGCTCCTGGGTTGTTCCTTTGGACGAACTTCCTCAGGTGGCCCTGTTGAATGAGATCTTCAATGGCTTTCTTCAGCTGCCGGCAGTCGTCGGTGTTGTGGCCATGGTCCCGGTGGTAGCGGCAGTAGAGGCTCTTGTTCCGGGGGATCTTCGGGTTGATGGGAGGAGGACGTTGCAGGTAAGGCTCCCCTTCGATCTCGAGCAGGATCTGGGATATGGGAGCAAGCAACGGAGTATACGGCCCGTCTCTTGGTGCAGGAGGTCGAGGGCGGTTGTCTGGTCGACGAGGAGGCTCGGGCCTCCTGGGGCGGGCTTCCGCAGGTTCTGGCTGGGCTGGCTTCCGGGGTACGTTCCCGCCGGCCTCACGCCGAGAAAAGTCAGCTTCATCTGCCCGGATGTATTTCTGGGCGCGGATCAGGAGTTCGGAGTAGGAACCCGGTGGCTTCTTGTCAAGAGAATACGCGAAACGGGAAGGGCGGAGCCCTCGCTTCAGAGCCAAGGTAGCCACTGAGTCCTCCAAGTTATATACCTCCAGGGCGGCCTCCTTAAACCGGGCGACGTAGTCTCGCAGGGACTCGCCATTCTTCTGCTGGACAGCAAATAGACTGTCCGCCACCCTCGGGATCTTCCGGCAGGCGTCAAAGTGGGCCAGGAAAGCCCTCTCCAACTGGCGAAAGGAGTCGATGCTCCGTGGCGGCAGGCGAGAGTACCAGGCCCGGGCAGCTTTTTTCAGAGTGGCAGGGAAGGCCACACACATAAGGGAGTCTGTGGCCCCCTGAACCTGCATGAGCACCTTGTAACTTTCCAAATGGTCCAGGGGGTCCGTAGTCCCGTCATAAGGGTCCAGCTGAGGAAGGCGGAACCGGGTAGAGATTGGCTCCTCCATGATGCGGCGGGACAGGGGAGGCCGACTGTCGTAATCAGTCTCCGGCAGGTGGGTGATTCGACGGCTAAGTTCTTCCAACTTCTGATTACACTCCTCGAGTCGCCGCTCAGCTCGGCGAGGCATCCGGCCATCAACGGAACCCTCCCCTGAAGACTCAGAAGAAGAGCGGAGGCGACGATGTCGGCGCGCGCGCTCCGCCTCCTTTCCGTGCCGTCGCTTAGGAGAGATGCTGGCGTGGCGAGAAGGAGACCGGGGCCTTTTGGACGCCTCGCGGCGATGCGGCTTGGCTGGAGATCGGTGGTGATGATCTGCAGGAACGGGCGACCTCCGGCGGGAGGAGTGCTGACTGGGCTGCACCGCCCCTGGGACAGATGGGCTCGGCTCCGGCTGTCGCAAGGCTACTTGTTGCTGCTGCTGCATGCTTTTGACCGCCGCTGCCAGCGACTGGACCTGGGTGGCCAGGTCAGCGAATCGATCTTCTTGAAGTGGCTGTGGAGCGGATGCAGGGGCGCCATTCTGCGGAGCAGAAGGCCCTGCCTCCTGGAGGTTCGGAGGCTCTGGGAAACAAGATACGAGAGCTGGGGGGGCCTCCGCGGGTGGACCAGCCCCGCAGCGCTGCCTCCCAGCGCGACCGGCTGAAGCTCCCTTCATTCGAGTTGTCACCATGGCTTTAAGGTCTCGAAGAAAGAAAGCCGCTGGTTCGAAGTCTCTCTTACACTCCCCCCCTTCCTGGCGCGCCAATCTGATGACGCCAAGTCACCGCCTTCGAACGTCGGGGAAGACGGATGTCTCGCTCCGGGAAATCCTGCAAGAAAAGTCCCCGGGGACCGGTAGCACCGGTGGGGACCCTCCGACGATCAAGTTAGTGGCTTGGGTTCAGACAAGGAACCACCCCCCGCGAAGAGAAGCTGGGGCAGTTAGGGTTTTGATCAAAAGGAGAAAGCTCAGAGAGTCAGTTCGATCCCTTACAGCCTGAATATGTCTCTTTTATACCTGTCTGAATACCGTGACGTGCAGCTTCGGAAGACCTTTCTTGTACTGTCATTGATGGACGTGGCTGGGCTCCTATTGCTAGAGGCGGCGAGTCGTACATCCTAGTAAGGCGTGGTGGCGCACAGAGGCGTGCAACGCGCCAAACATCGTTATGAGGCATGACCCTCCGTACCGGGGCACACTTTACAGGAGTACGAAATGGTACTACGGCAAGGCACAGCCATGTGCCGAAGATCATGCGTGAGCACCGTGCATGCTGACAGTTGCTGTTTTCTTCGGCGGTTGAATAGCGTCGACCATGCACCCTGAGGCCAGTAGGGGCCCCACCCCGACCCCGAGGGGTGCCGGAGGTGGGGAAATGACCGTTCACCCCGAGGCTGGTAGGGGCCCCGGGGTTAAGAAATGATGACCCCACCCCGACCCCGAGGGGGTGCCGGAGGTGGGGAAATGACCGTTCACCCCGAGGCCGGTAGGGGCCCCGGGGTTAAGAAATGATGACCCCACCCCGACCCCGAGGGGGTGCCGGAGGTGGGGAAATGACCGTTCACCCCGAGGCCGGTAGGGGCCCCGGGGTTAAGAAATGATGACCCCACCCCGACCCCGAGGGGGTGCCGGAGGTGGGGAAATGACCGTTCACCCCGAGGCCGGTAGGGGCCCCGGGGTTAAGAAATGATGACCCCACCCCGACCCCGAGGGGGTGCCGGAGGTGGGGAAATGACCGTTCACCCCGAGGCCGGTAGGGGCCCCGGGGTTAAGAAATGATGACCCCACCCCGACCCCGAGGGGGTGCCGGAGGTGGGGAAATGACCGTTCACCCCGAGGCTGGTAGGGGCCCCGGGGTTAAGAAATGATGACCCCACCCCGACCCCGAGGGGGTGCCGGAGGTGGGGAAATGACCGTTCACCCCGAGGCTGGTAGGGGCCCCGGGGTTAAGAAATGATGACCCCACCCCGACCCCGAGGGGGTGCCGGAGGTGGGGAAATGACTGACTGCCGTTACTCTGCCTGATGACGTTGGGACCAGTCATATGACGTTGAGATCAGTCATATCAGATACCATAGCATTAGTAACATGCCTAACATAGCCATCGTGCCAAACAATGCCACATGTTGGATAAGAAGGCTAATTATATAAATTACTAATGTTTTTGAAGTTATACCATTGGAGGATGATTTTTTTTTTTGGAATGGTTTTTACTAACTAATTCATATGTTTTTATTGTTTTTGTTTAAACTTTTGCTACAAAGTAAATTTCAGAATAATTTCATTCATCTTACAAAGATAAATTATGTGCTATTTTATATATATATATATATATATTGCTGTGTTGCAACAGATTATTAATTAATAATATCTAGCGTGGCATAACGTAGTGTGATGCATGACACCAGTGAAACACATTGCAACAGTAATATTCATCATTTAGAAAAAAAATGCTATTTGAATCTTTCTAGATTTATTAATTATTTATTATATAAAATATATATTATATATGATGAGAAAATTTTAAGTGGGACTTTAAATCTGGCTTCAAGGAATGAAGCAAGTTCTTATATTGAAAAATACTGAAAAATATGAAAAACAAAACAAGAAAAGGAGCAAAATCCAAATCTCTAAAGACCAGACCAAGCAACAAGAGAACTAGAACAAATTCACGGCATTGAATTTTTCATGATTTCTGTTTTTTGTTAATTCTTAGAGAATTGGACTACTGGGATCAGTAGATGATACAATTCATGCCAAGTCTAATTTCAAGTAAAAAAAAGAAAAGAAAAGTATTCCAAATACCTTAGGTAAATTAACTCATGCCAAATTTTTAGCTGATAACCGGCACCTAAAGAGAACATGTCACATAAACAAAAGCATGCAACAAATAAAGCAATCAAAACGAATAGCCTATATCTGCCTGAGAATTCAAGATGATTTAAAAACATAACCCTGACTGCGACCCTCCCACCTTCCTTCAGAGTGTTTCAACCCCCCCGGGGAAAAAAAAAAAAAAAATTGTATGCCATCCATGCTCTGAGTTCATTCTTAACACGTCACATAAACAAAAGCATGCAACAAATAAAGCAATCAGAACAAATAGCCTATATTTGTCTGCCTGAGAATTCAAGATGATTTAAAAACATAACCCCTGACTGCGACCCTCCCACCTTCCTTCAGAGTGTTTCAAAACCCCCGGGTAAAAAAAAAAAAAAATTTGTATGCCATCCATGCTCTGAGTTCATTCTTAACACGTCACATAAACAAAAGCATGCAACAAATAAAGCAATCAGAACAAATAGCCTATATTTGTCTGCCTGAGAATTCAAGATGATTTAAAAACATAACCCCTGACTACGACCCTCCCACCTTCCTTCAGAGTGTTTCAACCCCCCCGGGGAAAAAAAAAAAAAAAAATTTGTATGCCATCCATGCTCTGACTTCATTCTTAACACGTCACATAAACAAAAGCATGCAACAAATAAAGCAATCAGAACAAATAGCCTATATTTGTCTGCCTGAGAATTCAAGATGATTTAAAAACATAACCCCTGACTGCGACCCTCCCACCTTCCTTCAGAGTGTTTCAACCCTTTGTATGCCATCCATGCTCTGAGTTCATTCTTAACACCTTATGCCCTTCACCAAAAGTAGAATTAGGAAGCCAATTCGGCGGCGGACTGGGTAGCGTCCTTTGTGGCCCAGCATGATGGATCGTGGTTTCGGAAGCCGAGCGATCCCTGTCCATCTATTTTATAGCAAATTTTGTATTCGGATCTTTTTGGGCTGACTCGCACTAGGTTAGTGTGATCGTCCGTTTTTTATACCAAAAAAAAAAAAAAAAAAAGTAGAATTAGGAAACCAATTCTCTAAAGCAACTCCATATCTTCATTCAACATCTTAGCGACAACCGTCCTCCACCCTAGGGTTAGTGCCAAGTCCTATTCACTGTTGTAATAAAAACCCTAGTTTCCTCGCATTAAACTGTCTTTCCCTTCGCCCAACTTCAAATTCACACAATATACTCTCAACAAATGGTAAAATTGATGAATCTCCTCTCTTGAACAACCAATAACTAGGCTTCTATCCATCTCAAAGTATCTGTTGCGACTTCCGATTGCAATGATTAATAAAATAAAAAATGTATGGTAATTATATGATCGAAGTAATCATGCCTTTAGATAATCACTTCAAGAGGATTAGATATTTTGATAACCATTTTGAAAACGTTGAAACTAATAATACTCAACTCATCTAAGCCTTTTCCCAACTATATGGGATCGGCTACATAAATATGCTTCCTCCACTACTATGCTCTATTCAAAACTAAATAGACACTCAAATTATAAATAGTTATATCTTTCGTAATTATTTCTATTCATATTAGTTTAGGTCTATCTCTACCCTATCAATACTATGGATTGTTAAAAGATCACTCTTTCTAACTGAAGTATTTAAAGGTATAACGCCCGCAAATATCACGGCGTTACCAACCAAAGCGGGAGAAGATTCTGAGGAAAAAAAAGAGAAACCCTTCCTCTCCTCTCCTGATTCGTCTTTTTTTTTCTCACTGTCATCTCCTCACCGGTCGTCACTGGTCAGCCATATGGCCATGGAGGAGGGTCAACGGTGGCCCTTGGCCACCGGCTCCTTGCCTTGGTTCGAGTGAACCAAGGATTGAAACAGAGGAGAGAGATTGGGCCTGGGCTCGGTCTAGCCCAGTCAGCCCGTTTGGGCCAAAATTTTTGGCCCCAAATTGGGTCAAGCTTGATAGAAGAAAAATAGGGTTTGGATCAGCTTTGATCCTGATTTGTTGGAGAATTTTTGTTTTTCAATTTAAAATAATGAACATGAAGATATTCGAGCCCCAAGTTGGACCCAGGACAAGACTTGATAGCTTAATTGAGTCTATTTTAGCCTTACAGATTTTAAAAATTAAAATATAAAATATTATATTGTAGGTGTTAGAAGCTTAGAAAATTGATTTAGATGTGTGGATTGGTGATAGAAGGTAAGTAAGCCATTTATCATGAGTAATGTAGTAAATTATTGGATTATGCAATCTTTGAATAAAATATTTGCACATGATATATTTTATTTTTGTGTGTGCTACTATCATGCAAATGAATTTTGATGCATTATTTTATTCATATGAAAGTTGATAATGATATTTTGGATTTTAGATTAATTCTATATAATTCATATTGCCGCGGAAATCCGTTCTTCAACTCGGGTGCGCTTCTAGCTCCTGATCCGGATGCCGATCTCATCGCCTCGGGGTGGAACCTGCAAAACAGTCCGCATGCAGAGGGTGTTGTGAGGGTTGCTCTCTACGGAGGACCCTCCGATGCCCAAGTCAGTGAAGATTCACAGCAAGCAGATGTGAGGAGAAGACTCTCACAGAAGAGTTTTCCTTTTGGCGGGTGTTCTCTCTCGAGAGCTCTGAGCTCAGGAGGAGCTTCAATGGAGTATCAGAGCTAGTGAATGAGTATGAGTAATTGCGTAAAAGTATGCGTAAGAACTGCGTACCAAATTGGCCTTCTCGAGAGGTTGGAGGGCTGTGGTATTTATAGGCGATCACCTGATTCCTTGACGTGCCCTGGATGGGGTCTGGAAACTATTAGGATTCGAGACGGACTCGAATCAAGTTTGTTACAAGGCCGGTAGGGTCCGCATCTTATCAGTTAGAGGATCGACGGTTGGGATAGCTGGTTGATGCCTTGAGATTCAATGATCATATAGACCTAGGCCACTCTTGCGGGTCCTAGGCCACTTCTGGGTATGATTCGCCGCCTGGAATCTTATCAGTTACAGTGAATTCGAACTCTCCTATGCCAGATTCCGCAGAGGTATTTTGAATGCCGTGGTTCGGCCAGAATGAGGAATAACCTGGTTTTCTGAGGTATAAAATGGATCGGCTTGAATGGCCGAGGTACGGTCGGCTCGGATGGCCGAGGAATGGCTCGGCTTAGATGGTCAAGGTATGAGGATAGCTCGGGTTACCGAGGAATGGCTCGGCTTAGATGGCCGAGGTATGAGAATAGCTTGGGTTACCAAGGAATGGCTCGGCTTAGATGGCCGAGGTATGAGGATGGTTCGAATTGTTGGGGCAACCCGACTTTGTCAAAGGTGATTCGACTTTGTCGCTTGGATGTTATGCCAGCTGGCAGGGTGTTTGGATTGGGCATGACCCAATTGTCGATGTGGGCGGTCAATAATGCAATGATAATTTTATCCCTCATCACATGCCCCCCACTCCTTAGTACAAAGTGTAAGTTCAAATATAGGAGTAGAATTCCAGAGCAATCTTATTTGGGGGATTCAAAAAGGTGGGCAATGATAATCTCGTAAATGATGGGCCACGGTTTCGTCATCATTTTTCGCCGCAGCTCGAGGAGGAAACGCCTCATTTCTAGCAAGCCACGATAGCAGAAGTTCCACGTGGCGGGACTCCTTTATTTTGGGGGCCTGTATCGAGGGTTTTGACGTCTAGGGCTTTCTCTCTGAAGCGTTTATTTAAAGAGGGTTGGGGCGATGCTCCTTCTGCAATGCTCCTTTGTCCCTGTCATAGAGATTTTTCACTCTTTCTCTGAGCTCTTGCTTGCCTGTTCGTATCCTACCCCCCATTTAACCAATATGAAGGGTCCAGGCGATGTTGCTTCTGAGGTAACCTTTGACGATCTGGATAGGATCCGTTACCTTTATAGGGTTTCCCTGGATGTAGCCTTATGGGTACCGAGGGCTGAGCACCGGGTTTCAACCGAGTTAAGCCGGGGAGACTTCTTCTACGAGGAGAGGTTGAGGGCAGGTCTCTGATTCCCTCTTCATCCGCTGATACAGGAGGTGATGAGGTTTTACAATATATGCCCAACAATGGTAGCCCCAAATAGCTGGTGCAATCTTGTCGGGTTCATCTCGATGTGCAGTCGTGTTGGGATAACTGCTACCCTTCCCATATTCCAAGTCTGTTACAACCTGGTTTCCAGGAGGAGCTCTAAGTGGCCCTACATTGGTCCCCTGAAGTCATTCAAGATGATTTCTGATAATCTGTCTTCGATAAAGGAATGGAAGTCTTGATTTTTTATTGCCGAGGGAAATATTGGGTCAAATTTTCCAAGGGGATGGGCGAGCTATGTGAAGGATCCGAAGGCACGCTCAGAGTTGAGCGAGCAGGAGAAGAGAGATCTAGTGACTCTTCGCAGTGGTCAGGAGGTTTCAGCTAGCACTCTATTAGCGGAGGATGCCCTTTTCACTGCCGGACTTAGCTCTATCAACCCTCAAGGTGAGTCTTTGCTCTAATGGTCAGCATGTTTATGTAATACCGCTACTGTTTAACTGAACATTTGTTGTGTTTTTAGCCGAGAGGTTTGCATTTGTGTGCTAAATAAGGAGGGAGCTGGGCAAGCGCCACAGGGGCCCCAGCTCTGGGGACAAGCATAAGTCCGAGAAGAGGGCACATCCTTCCGAGTTTCGCTCCAGGGAACTTAGGAAAGACGATGTCGGCCGCCACTCCTCTGCTTCAAAGAGGGAGGAAGCGGAAACGCCGGCCGTAACCGATAAGCCCTCCATGTCGAAGGGGGGCGAGATGGCAGAGGAAGCCATTGGGGGGAGCTCGGAAAGAGCCGCCGAGGTTTTCCTTCTCCAAATAGTGGTCGTATCAGACGATGCCGAGGAGATGTCGCCGGTCCGTCTGACAGTCCTCCCACCAGATGTTCTTCAGTTACCAGCGGTGGAGAGTCCACTGTGTATGGAAGAGGCCCCTACTCGGGTGGAGGGGTCAGAAGAGGCAGCGGCAGCTGCCGAAGCTCAAGTGGAGCCACCTGCTAAAAGGTTGGTGGAGGTCGAGGTGCCTCCTGTTGAGGGTATTTCTGTTACGGCATCAGTGGATGCCATGAAAGAAATTGAAGTTCAAATGGAGTCTGCAGGAAATAGAGCAATAGTTGAAGAGGAAGAGGAGGAGGAGGAAGAATCGCTGGACGAAGGGGGTGCTCGGGCCGAGGCTCCTCAGTTGGGGCCAAAGCATCCGAGGCCCTGCAGGCCAAAGTCTTGGTAGAGGAAGCCGAGCGAATGGCGATTCCTTGGGCCGAAGCCCCTCAAGTTGGCTCTTTGGCCATGAGTTCTCTCGTCCACAGCTCAGAGGTGGATGATATGCTTACTGCCTTGATGAGGTCTGTTTTGCGCTCGAGGAAAGTTCCTCGGTGGACGAGCCTGCGGCTGAGGATATCATCGATGCAGCTTTTGGTCGGCTTGGGGTGCCGAAGGATATTTTTCTTCTCCTCGAAATTAGTAATGCTACTCTTATGAGGATCGCTTCGAGCTACGCCTCCCGGGTAAGCTATTGTGCCGAGGCTATAACCCTGATGAGTCAGTTCGGCCATAGTTTTTTTCTTGCAGAATGCCTTGATTACAAGGGCGCTGAATTGACGCTTAAATTTGGCCACTGAGGCTTGCGCTCAGGCCAGAAAGGAGACGACCGACCTTCGGGCGAGGGTGGATTCAACCAGCCGGCTTTCCAGGGCCTTGGCGTCCACTAAGGCAGACTTTGAGGGGTGAGTGAGTCTTACTGACTTGCAGCCGAGAGAGCCACTCGGCTTGAGGCTCAAGTCAGAGAGCTCCAGGGTTTCCGCGAATAATCGGACAAGGCTTGCCTAGAGTTATCCCAGATTAAGGCTAAGCATGCCGATGAAGTTAAGGCCATGCAGCAGTATTTTGAAAAAAGATGGGACCAGCTGAAGGCTAGTCATGCTGAGAAGAAAAACAATTGGGGTAGGAGGCTCGAGGAGGAGGAGCGCAAGTGCCGACGGCAGCGGGATCAGCTTGCTGATCTGAATAGGGAATTTGCCGATATGGAGAATCGGCTGAAGTGGCAGCATGAACAGATTGCTAGGCTCACCAATGATCTCGATCGATCTCGACGAAAAGTCAGAGATAAGCAGTCCTGAATTAATAACCTTAAGGAGGGTCTTCAACAAAATAAATCGGCCAAGTTGAAGGCCTTGGAAAAGGTTCAGGAGCTGAGCGATGAAATGGCTCGGCGGGAGGAAGAGGTATAGTGTCTTCCTATTTATTTTCTTTCGGTGCTTTTCTTTTGTTCATGGGCTCAAACGCCCCGATGTTTTGTAGATGGGTAGAATTGGACTCGAGGCGCAGGAGCAATTTAAGGCTCTAAGGTTGGAGTTGTCCGCGAGTCACCAGATGAATTTCGATCTTGGGGGCCAGTTAACAGAAGCCAGCAACCGAATCGCTTCAGCTATGGAGGAGTACAAGAGTTCTGCCCAATTTTTCGAGGAGCATAGAGAGGCTTGTGCCGATGCATTTGGGTTCGGCGAGGAGGAAACTCGAGCGAAGATCTCTCGAGCGCATCCCGAGTGGGATTTATCCTTTTTGGATGCCGAACGTTTTGATGCTTGTACCCCGGGGGCCGAAGAAGCCGAGTATGAGGATATTTCAGACATCGATCTTGACGCTATCCTAGGCCCTAATGAGGCCGTGGCTTCCAAGAACGCCCTCAGTCTGCTACCGAGGAACCCAAGACTCTTCCTTCAACATTTGAAGTGGGTGAAGCGAGTCAAGCCCTTCCGGACATTATCAAAGAGGTTCTTGGGATGGACCCGGACCCTGATTCTTAAGGGTCATTTATGTATTTTCACTTTTTCAACCTGTAATCTGGTTGAAACTTAATGAATGAGTCTTCTAATTTCCCTTTGTCTTATCACTTTGGTCATTACTTTTCTGAATGACCTTCTTGTCGGGAGTTCCCTTGGTGGTAAACAAATCGTACGCGAAGTGTGTTTTAAGGTCGGATAGCCCTTGGGGGTTCCGAGTCGAAGATTCTGCTTAGTTGAAGCCAGATTAGCTGGTTTTGCTAACGCATGAGATTGTTCGGTTTTTCTGTGGAACACAATTCCGACTTTGCCTTAGTTGGGGCCGAGGTTAGGTGCGTGTACACTTACTCATTTTGCTAAGGCACGAAATAGCTCGGTGCGAAGGGGCCGAGAACAACTCAAATACCTCGGCTGGGGCCAAGGTTAGATAGTTTGGTTTATCCGAAGTAAAAAGTTGGTACGTTTTCTGCTAAGGCATACGAAATGGCTTCTCTAAAGGGCGCTCTATTTCTGCTCGAGGCATTTATCCCGTTGGCCTTTTCTGATGCAGGTCTTTTTAATGTACGCGATAAGCATTCGATTGCCATTGGACGGCATCATTTTCGAAAGGAGATTTCCTAGGTCTGCCCATATCTCAAGGACCTGCGACCAATTTCCTATCTTTAAGGCTCTTGATTCGATATCAGAAGGAAATCTTTTATTTCCCGTCATGGCCTGGGAGGTGCGTCCGTTGCGTTTTGGAAAGTGTCCCTTTCTTTGCCCTACCACGTGGCTACGTGGCAAGGGTGTTTCAAATTCTGGGGCTCCCTTCTTTAATGACTACCCTTGGTATGCTTGTCTATAAAATGGGAAGAGCGGGCCGTGTTGGGCTATCTCCCAAGACCTTCTCTTTTGTGAGTCGTAAGGGTTTTCATGGCATTTGTTTCATTGAGGATGGGGAGATCGAGCTACCCTTTTGAAAGCTGGTTCGCCCCAGATAACTGGGGTGATGGAGAAGCTGCTGAAGAGCAGGCACTCCTCAAGGGAGGAATTCTCGGAGATCATATGGAGAACGCACGGGAGGCTCGCAGAGGTCATATGGGGAGTGCACATATGCACTTCCTGTGTGTCCTTTATCACTTGCCATGGGGACCACTGGAAATGCAAAGCATACGTATCCCCCATGGCTAACATGGACTTCACCTCCTCCCTCAATTAGGATTCCTTAGTTCATCCTCGTGAGGAATCTTTTTCCATGTGAAGAGGGAGGAGGGTGGTGTTGGACTGCTGGTTCTCTGCCTTTTATTGTTGGACAGTGACTAGCAGCCCAGCATCCCACTTGGGGGGATGCATCACTGGCATAAGCATCCCCAGGTCTTTGGCCTGGTTATGATCCCTCAACGTGTTCATCCGAGGGATCTGTAGATGGCCTACTTTGTTCTTTCGCATTAACCAGTGGCTCAACAGAGCTGTCCGATTTCTCTGATTTCTGGAGTCGGATGTAAAGACATCGTTATCGATCGAAGCTGCTCAGTCGAGCTTTTATCTTATTTATATTTTCTATGCTATGATGCACTTGTAATGCCTCTCAAGAGGTTGTAATTTTTTCATTAATAAAGAAAGTTTCTACTCTTTCTTCTTTTGACATCTTTTTCTTTTTTCGATGTGATGGTGTTGAGAGTTACTACTCTCATTTTATGCTTTTTGGACCGTAGCATAATCCATAAGTCCAGCAGCGCTTTTGCTACTTTATTTTTGTTAACATGTCATTCAGTCCTCTGTGGAGGAAGTGTTTATCTCTGTTTAGGTCAAAGAAAGGCCTGGGCGGCCCTGTGAGCTCATGCAGTAAACATGATTCTATTTAAGGGATGAAGTACATATTTCTTTGAAAAAAAATAACTTGCATAATCTTACTGGTAAGCGAAGAAAGGTTACTTTCCTCTGCCGAAGCATAATAGGACGTCTTAGTTGCGTCAGAGTGTTTGAGAAATTACTCGACTAGGCCGAGGCTTCCAGAAATATATTGCTCGGTTTGTCCGAGGCTTCCAGAAATATATTACTCGGTTTGTCTGAGACTTCCAGAAATATATTTTACTTGCGCTGCCAAGGTACAGAGACCGTTACTCGGCTTGGCCGAGGCTTTAAGAATATATTTTACTTGGCACTGCCAAGGTACGGAGACCGTCAGTTGGCTTAGCCAAGGCTTCAGGAATATATCACTCGGTTTGGCCAAGGCTTCAAGATTATATTTTACTTGGCGCTGCCAATGTACGAAGACCGTCACTCGGCTTGGCCGAGGCTTCAGGAATATATCATTCGGTTTGGCCGAGGCTTCAAGATTATATTTTACTTGGCGCTGCCAAGGTACGGAAACCGTCACTCGGCTTGGCCGAGGCTTCAGGAATATATCACTCGGTTTGGCCAAGGCTTCAAGATTATATTTTACTTGGCGCTGCCAAGGTATGGAGACCGTCACTCGGCTTGGCCAAGGCTTTAGAAATATATCACTCGGCTTGGCCGAGGCTTCAGAAATATATCACTCGGCTTGGTCGAGGGTTCAAGAATATATTTTACTTGGCGCTACCAAGGTACGAAGACCGTCACTCGGCTTGGCCAAAGCTTCAGGAATATCACTAGGATTGGCCGAGGCTTCAAAATATATCACTCGGCTTGGCCGAGGCTTCAAGAATATATTTTACTTGCGCTGCCGAGGCACGGAGACTGTCACTCGGCTTGGCCGAGGCTTCAGGATTATATTTTACTTGGCGCTGCCAAGGTAGGAGACTGTCATTCGGCTTGACCGAGGCTTCAAGATTATATTTTACTTGGCATTGTCAAGGTACGGAGACCGTCATTCGGCTTGGCCGAGGCTTCAAGATTATTTTACTTAGCGCTGTCAAGGTACGAAGATCGCTCGGCTAGGCCGATATATTTTACTTGGCATGGCCAAGGTACAAAGATCGCTCGGCTAGGCCGATATATTTTACTTAGCCGGTCAAGGTATGAAGATCGCTCTGCTAGGCCAATATATTTTACTTGGTGCGGCCAAGGTATAGAGATCGCTCAGCCCAGCCGAGGATTTTATGACATGCTTCTCATTGCAGCTTTCAAGGAGAGTTATAAGAATTTTGCAAGCCTTTGAGAATTAAATTTAATTCAATAAACAAAAATGAGTTTAGTAAGAGCATACTTTCACTGATGGTATCCGCGGAGATTATCCTAGTTCCATGTCCGAGGAATAGATTTCCATCCAAATCTTGGAGTTTGTAGTGCCAGGTCTGATTACTTCGGTCACTTGGTAGGGACCTTCCCAATTTGGGGATAATTTTCCTTGCTCCAGTGGCTTCGAGACAGATGCCTTCCAAAGCACCAGATCGCCGGGGAGAAAAAACTTCCCTCGGACTCTGGTGGAGTGATAATGAGCTACTCTTTGTTGGTAGGCAACCATTCGGATTTGGGCCTTCTCCCTGACTTCTTCTATCAGGTCAAGATTAGTTCGGAGCTGCTCATCATTGGATTCTTCTGAATAGCCCTCCACACGAGGGGAGGGGAGTCCGACCTCCACAGGGATTACGGTTTCTGTGCTAAAAGTCATCTTGAATGGGGTCTGCCCTATGGGTACTCTCTCGGTAGTCGATATGCCCATAATACATGACGGAGCTCCTCGGCCCATCGGCCTTGCGCCCAGTTGAGCCGAGCTTCAATTCCCTGCAGGAGAGTTCGGTTGGTTACCTCAGCTTCTCCATAGCTTGAGGATGTCCGACCAATGTCAAGCGATGGAGAATGTCATGGTCCACGCAGAACTCTCAGAACTTAGGGTTGTTGAACTGCTTTCCGTTATCAGTGATGATAGTGTGGGAAGACCAAAGCGACATATGATGGATCTCCACACGAAGTCTTTAGCACGGGCTTCGGTTATCTGGGCAACTACTTTGGCTTCAACCCATTTAGTAAAATAATCAATTGCAACAAATAAGAACTTCCTTTGCCCTATTGCGAGGGGGAAAGGGCCAAGAATATCCATCCCCCACTTGGCGAAGGGCCAGGGGGACGATATGGAAGTCAGGTGCCGAAGGGAGCCTTTGAACATTCGAATGCCTCTGGCATGAATCACAAGTTCGAACAAGGTCATCGGTGTCTTTTTGCATCATCGGCCAATAATACCCTTGACGCAGCACTTTGTGGCATAGGGCCCTACCACCAAGGTGATTGCGCAGATGCCTTCGTGGACCTCCCAAAGAGCATAGTCGACCTCCGTAGGTCAGAGGCATTTGAGCAGCGGCATTGAGAAGGATCGCTTGTACACCGATCATCAATCAGAACATAATGAGATGATTGCAATTTCAACTTCTTGCTTCCTTTCTATCAGTGGGCAGCAACCCTTCTTTGAGGTACTGGTGCAGGGGGTCCATCCAGGATGGTTCGGTGTCAATTTGCATCATCTGATCAACATCGGCGATGCTGGCTTTTCCAGGACCTCCAAGTGGAATTTCTGCTCGAGATCCATTGACTCCGTAGTTGCAGGCGGGACAGAAGGTCGCGTGCATGTTTTTAGTCTTGGGATCTGAATAATTTTAAATTCATCAAAATAGGAGGATAGATCGCGCACCTTTTGGAGATACCGAATCATACTCGGCTCTTGATCCTCGAATTCTCTGCACCTGCCAGCCACCAATTGGAAGTCGGTGTAGGCAATCAGTTTCTTGACTTTAAGCTCACAGGCATTCGGAGTCCGGAGAGCAAGGCTTCGTACTCTGCTTCATTGTTTGAAGCCGGAAGGAGAAGCGGATACCATATTCGAAGGTCGCGCCTTTCGGACTGGTGAGGACCAGGCTGGCGCCAGAACTGCCCGCGCTGGAGGATCCATCGGCGTGAAGCAATCATGGGGCATTGGGCTTTGGTTGTCCGAGGGTATCCGAAACAGAGCCATCTTCGGGTATGGTGCATTCGAGGAGGAAGTCCGCCAAAACTTGGGCTTTAATGGCTGGACGAGGCTGATACTGAATGTCGTGCTTGCTCAGCTCAACAGCCCATTTGGTCATTCTCTCCGATGCTTCTGACGATGGATAATTGCCTTGAGGGGTTGGTCAGACAGGACGATGATAGTGTGCGCTTGGAAGTATGGCCGCAACTTTCGGACCGATGTCACCAGAGCTAGGACCATCTTCTCGACTCGAGTGTACCTCATTTTAGCGTCTTTGAGTAGTTTGCTGACATAATAGATAGGTCTTTGAACCTTGTTCTCCTCTCTAATTAGCACCGAGCCAACAACGTCTTCAAGATCGCCAGGTATAGATTCAGCACTTCCTCTAGCTTCGGGCTACGGAGGAGAGGTGGCGAGCCAAGGTATTTCTTGAGGTCTTCGAATGGATTTTGGCAATCTGGGTTCCACTGAAAGTTTTTGGCCGATCGAAGCACTTTGAAGAAGGGAAGGCATTTCTCGGCCGATCGAGCAATGATGCGACTGAGGGCTACTACCCTTCCAGTGAGGCGCTGCACGTCCTTAACTGACCCTGGCAGAGCCATTTGTTGCAGGGCTTGGATTTTCTGAGGGTTTGCCTCGATGCCTCGCTGCGAAACCATGAAGCCGAGGAATTTTTCAAAGTTGACTCCGAAGGTGCATTTGGTGGGGTTGAGCTTCATCTGATATTTTCGAAGTATAGGAAGCTCTCCGCAAGGTCCTCGATGTGCTGAATGCCTCCTTGCTTTTACCAGCATATCATCAACATACACCTTCATGTTCCGACCAATTTGTTCCTTGAAGACTTTGTTGACCAGCCTTTGGTAGGTGGCACCTGCATTTTTCAAACCAAAGGGCATAACTCGATAGCAATAGATACTCGGTCGGTGATGAAGGTAATTTTCTTCTCGTCTTCGGGCACCATTCGATCTGATTGTAGCCCGAATAGGCATCCATAAAAGTTAGCATTTAATGGCCTGAAGTTGAATCCACGAGCTGGTTAATCCGTGGAAGAAGGAAGCTATCTTTTGGGCAGGCCTTATTGAGGTCAGTGAAGTCGATGCAGATCCTCCATTTGCCATTCGACTTCTTCACCATGACCACATTCGCCAGCCATTCAAGGTAACTAACCTTCCGGATAAACTTGGCTTTAATGAGCTTATCCACCTCTTTTCGATGGCCTTTTGACGCTCGGGGGCAAAGCTCCTTTTCTTTTGCTTAATGGGCCTAAATGTTTCGTCCATGCTGAGGCAGTAGATTAGGACGTCTGGCCTGATTCCGAGCATATCCAATGCAAACCAAGCGAAGACGTCGGCATTCCCGAAGGAATTCAATTAACTCTTGTCGAAGCTTTCCTTCTAGCTGCGACCCAACCTTTATAGTTCGGTCGGGCCGAGCCTTGTCAAGTGGTACCTCCTCTAGTTCTTTGGCCAGCTCTCCTCATTGCTCGGCGAGATCTTCCGAGCTTCCAGCCCATCCACCTCGGGCTTCCTGGATTGAAGGTCGGCAACAAAGCAATGCCGAGCTATGATCTGACTTCCTCGAACAACCCCCACTCCCCATTCAGTGGGGAATTTCATGGTGAGATGGGGAATGGGAATGATGGCTTTGAGAGAGATTTGCCCCGGTCTACCAGGATGGCGTTGTAGGAAGATCTGAGCTTGATCATGAGGAAATCCATGAGCATGGTAGCCATGCAGGGCCAGGTGCCAGCTTGGACTGATAGAGTGATGACTCCTTCAGGGATTATGGAGTCACCTGTGAAGCCCACTAGGGTGGACTCCAATGGTCGGAGGCTTTCTACCCAAAATTTTAATCTCGCAAAGGCATCGAAATACAGAATTAACAGAGCTTCCACTATCAACCAAAATTCGATGTACATCATAATTGTTCATATTTAAAGATACAACCAGAGCATCATCATGGGGTATTGTACCTCCCCAAGGTCTTCATCAAAGAAGGTGAGCTCATCGACTCGAGCTTTCTTCGGCGAGCTTTCCTCCCCACCCGCCAAGAGGATGGGGATCTGGTCGCCATTATCACATTGACATTGCCGAGGACCGAGGGATTCGGTGGAGGAAGTTGGCAAGGCTCGGGTTGGCGATTCTCCTCATTGTTCGGCTCAGGGGACCTCCGAATCGGTTCAGCCTGCCCCGCCGAATCGGTTCAGCCTGCCCCGCCGAATCAATCGCTCGATCTCGTTCTTTATCTGCTAGCAGTCTTCAGTATCATGCCCGTAGTCCTGATGAAAGCGGCAATACTTGGCAGGGTCCCTCCGAGTTGCATTGCCTCAGAGAGGGGGAGGTTGGGGAATTTTTCGCTCACTCTTCATCAGAATCTGTGCTCTTGGTGTGGTAAGGGGGGTGTAGCGGTCGAACCTTCGGGTTGAACTCCGAGTTCAGTCTCAAGGCGGCGGTAGAGGAGCTCTGCGGTGGCGAGAGGGCTAGCGCGGCGATGGGCCCCATTGCTTGTCCGAGCCCTTTGCCTCTTTCTTCTTTAGCTGCTCGGCCTGAGCTGACCTCCTTGATTCTTCCATCCTGGCGTACTTGTTTGCCAGGGACATCATGTCCAAAGGCTCTTCGAGTAATTAACCTCCAGAGCTAGGTAGAAGTCTCCCTCCTTGGACACTCCTCCGGTCAGGACGGACATGGCCATCTCATGGTTGAGATGGTCGACTTCTAAGAGGGCCGTGTTGAAGCGGCCGAGGTAATTTTTTAGCGATTCCCCCTCTCTCTGCTTGACCTCGGAGAGGGAATCAGATCTTCGTCGCTGGCGATGACTGCTGACGAACTAGTTGATGAGCAGACAGCTTAGCTCATTAAAAGAATCAATGGAACCTGGCTTCAAGCTGTTGAACCAGGTTCGGGCAGATCCCCTTAGGGTGGACGGGAAGGCTCTGCATAGGATCGCATCCGACGCTCATGGAACATCATGATGGATCTGAAGCTGCTGAGATGTCATCGGGATCGGTGGATCCATGGTACGGCTCGGTAGGGAGCTTGACATGAGGGGAAATCACTTCCTCATGATCCTCTCAAAGAAGGGATGCCCTGCTCCGCTTTCGATTGGGATGGAGGAGCTTGCCTGGCAGCGTCCAACTCCTGATGCCATTCTTGCCACATCTCCTGCATCTGCAGCCTGATCCCCCCCTCATCCAGAGTGGTAGGAGGGATTGGCGATGGGAAGGCAGCAGCGGTGTCGAGTTCTAGGAAGACCTAGATGAGGAGCGAACCCGTCTAGATCTGAGCGAGCTCTTCCCTCCAGCTCGCTGCGGCGCTGGTTTTTTCCCTTTGCGAGCTGGCGATGATAATCTTCCGCTTCTGACGGATTGGAGGAAGAAATTGCTGGTGGAGCAGGGCAGCGGCCTCTTCGTGAAGCTGAGGAGCAGGAACGGCAGGGCCAGGGTCGCTTGGAGCCCCTGAACCAACTGGGTCAATGCCTGGACCTGCTGGACCGTAGTAGCGAACTGGTCCAACGTTACTACCGTTGCTGGTGGCGAAGGGGTTTCAGCTGGCGATGGTGGTGGAGGTATCGTACCGCTAATCGGATCAGGCCTTTGAGATATGGCCTGGTCTTGAGCTTCAGATGTAGCTCTCTTCCGATTAGCCATTAGAGGATGCTTTTCTCTGGTTCTTGAGTCTTGTCTCCTAGATCACAAGTTTATGGGACTTGAGGCCCTTCTCTAGCGCCAATCTGTTGCCATGGAAATCCGTTCTCCGACTCAAGTGCACTTCTGGCTTTTGATCTGGACATCGATCTCATCACTCGGGTGGAACCTGCAAGACAGTCGGTACGCAGAGGGTGCTATGGGGGTTGCCCTCTGCGGAGGACCCTCCGATGCCCAAGTCAGTGAGATTCACAGCAAGCAGATGTGAGGAGAAGACTCTCACGGAGGAGTTCCCCTTTTGCGGGTGTTCTCTCTCAAGAGCTCTAAGCTCATGGGGAGCTTCAATGGAGTATCAGAGCTAGTGAATGAGTATGAGTAATTGCGTAAAAGTATGCGTAAGATCACCTGATTCCTTGGACGTGCCCTGGATGGGGTCTAAAAACTGTTAGGATTCGAGACGGACTCGAATTAAGTTTGTTACGAGACCGGTAGGGTCCGCATCTTGTCAGTTAGAGGATCGATGGCTGGAGAGCTGGTTGATACCTTGAGATTCAATGATCACATAGACCTAGGCCACTCTTGCGGGTCCTAGGCCACTTCTAGGCATGATTGGCCGTCTGGAATCTTATTCAGTTATAGTGAATTCGAACTCTCTTGCACCGGATTCCGCAGAGGTATTTTGAATGCCGTGGTTCAGCCAGAATGAGGAATAACCTGATTTTCGGAGGTATAGAATGGATCGGCTTGAATGGCCAAGGTACGGTCAGCTCAGATGGCCGAGGTATGAGGATAGCTCGGGTTACCGAGGAATGGCTCGGCTTAGATGGCCGAGGTATGAGAATAACTCGGTTATCAAGGAATAGCTCGGCTCAGATGGCCGAGGTATGAGGAATGGTTCGGATTGCCGGGGTGACCCAACTTTGTCAAAGGTGATTCGGCTTCGTCGCTTGGATGTTATGCCAGCTGGTAGGGTGTTTAGATTGGGCATGACCCAATTATCGATGTGGGCGTCAATAATGCAATAACGATTTTACCCCTTATCAATTCATAAAATAATTAATGATAGCAATGGTAGTAGAAATAATAATATATGTGAAAATAATATAAATAATAAACTAATATTGCTTATGTAAAATAAATAGTTACTATACATGTTAAATCATAAATTAGTAAAAATGTTAGATTTTTAATATTATTAATATAGAGAGTACAATATAAAAATGTGTAGATGTTAGGTTAACTTAAAGAATTTTATGGTTGACATTTGCATAAGAAAGAAAAATAAGTTCTGAATAAGAAACTATGTTACCCGCGGTCCACTATGATGTGATTATGTGATATGATTTCTGATATCGGAACCCACCACCACAGGGAATATATGTGGAGGATACACCCTATATGTGGTGTTCTGTTTTGGCCCTCACCCACATGGATTGTATGTGGTGTTCTGTTCTGGCCCTGTCACAGGGATATATGTAGACATAGTTTATGACTGTGGTGTATTTGTAATAAGATGAAATACAATATGATGATTTAAAAATTTAGAATAGAAATCTTGAGTCATAATATACATTGTGATTTCAATGAGTTTTAAGAATAAAAGTAACATCAGATAGTACGATGATATGAAAGTTTTGACATATGAAGGTAAGTAAATTAAGACATGTTATATTCTTAAAGTTATATGATATGTTTTATGTTAGGCTTACTTATTGAGTATAAACTCATTAAACTTTTGTCGATATTTTTTAGAGCCAAGAAAATGAAGAAGGATATGGTTAGATTAAAGTTTTTGTCAGCCTAACTAGAATGAACATTTATGTTTTCTTGTATCTTGGATATCTTTTATTTAAATTTGTAATAAGAATGTTGGTACTTTTGATAAATAATAGTAATTGACTTTTGATTGATAATCATTTCTATTATTAACGCCTTGTATG
>UESW01001527.1:594679-621229 GCA_900491605.1 Calamus simplicifolius | reverse complement strand
TGATAAGTAGAGGAATGGAGATTATTAATTTTCCTCCGTTCCCTTCAAAAGATTAGATTTTTTTATCTGAAATTAGGGAAACGAAAATAATTTTCTTAATTGTTATCTCATCTTTTCAAATTTATTAATACAAATTAATTTGAATTTCTCTTATGATAAAAGTATATTCATGATTTTATCAATATAATTTTTCTTTCATTTTTTTTTCTTATCTTTTGAAATAAGATGAATGTAAGAGTGACAACTCTCTCCTCTCCTTCCTTTCTTTCCCTTCCTTTTTTTTATATTTTTCTCTCTGTTCATCCTCCCTTTTCTTGCCTTCAAAGTCCAAACAAACCATTAAATGCATGCATTAAATAAATCACTAAAATAAAAAAATTAGTAAAATAAGATATTAAGTATATTAATGAATATGGATACAACATGAACGTTAAGCTTGTCTATATTTTTATTTCCAAGAAAGATATAATTAAGTGTTGTTTTCAATAGAAATCAAATTTTGAATAAAACTTAATGATGAAGACTTTTAATAATGATATGGGAATAGATTTGGTGAAAAAATTGCAAAGCGTTTGCTGAAAACAAGAAAGCCTAATAGCATATGATAATTAAAAATAATAAAAAATAGGTTAAACTACGGATTAACTCCTATACTTAACGCTACAAAAAAAGTGCAATTTTTTAACATCATTTTTTGACGGTTTTTAAGCATTTATCGATGATATTTTTGGTAGTTTTAAAATTACTAATAAATGCAAAATAATTTTTGATGATTTTTTTGCAATTACAGACGATTTGGATCGCTAGAAATACCAAATGAATTTGTTCCCTCCAATGCATCTTTTCCATTTTTGGCATTTCATTTTTCATTTTTTTCTCCAACCCTAACCGGATTGCCTCCATATTCTGCCTTTGCTTTCTTCTTCCATTTACAAACCTTTGCCATCTTTGCAAATCTGTCAGTGCAAGTAGCAAGAAGAACCCTTACGCATATGTATCTTCTTCTATATTTTTTTTTTTTTTCGTGAGAACTTGACGAATAGAAATCTGGTTCATGTTGTCATGATTTTGTTTGGGGAGGGGGCGGGAAGACAAAAAGGTTTTGCAACCGAACAAGAAATCTAGTTGATATTGCATGATTTTGTGTGTGTGTGGGGAGGAAAAAGATTATTTTTATTTTTTATATTTTTTAAATTATTAAATAATGAGTTAACGGGTTAGTTATGGATTTTAAATTTATTTTTGTCATTTGAATGCCACGTGCACCGTTACTAATATTGATAAAAATAAATGACGTCTTTCCTATTTAATGGTAGGGATCAAAGTGATACAAAATAAAAGTTCAATATTATTTTTGTAACTTTTTAAAGTTTAAAGAACAAAGTGACACATTTCGCTAAATACTGAGGTTATTCTATAGTTTAACCTAAAAAATATTAACCACCTAAACAAATTATTAACTTAATAAACGCTTGCCAATGATTCTTGTTGTATACCACTGATCGAGGAAGGGGGGATGGAACAAAACTCCTTGCTAATTTATAGTCTTGGTCACTGCATTTCTACATGTGGGCGTTGTCGGCATGGTTGCCAATAGCTCGTCTCATGCACAGTTACTAGGTCAAGAAAGAGGGGATGAAACTGGCCACTTATCATCACCTCATAGCATCAGTCACCGCAAATCTAGATGGAAATCATCATTGATAATGTTGGCTACGATCTGAAAGGAGGGATGGGATTGAATAGTAGGAACTGCAGCTTACCACAAGTACTCCTAAGGGAGCGTTTGATATTAGGTGATTTGGCCAACTTACTAATGCGCAGATCATCACTGATACTTGGAATAGTTATGAAAACTCTGATTGAAGTAGGATGATCTTAGGATGATAGTAATTTAAGATCACTCCCACATCACGAATCATCTTTCAAAAGAATAATTCTATCATTGTTCTTCAGGATAGTCATCCAAGATAGTCCCTTTGTAATGATTTCGGACTTAAATGTATAAGACCAAATACCCTTATTTACAATAAATATATTATAATGACAATAATTTATATATAACATAATATATATAATTAATATATATTATTATACTATTATATCATATAATAGATTATATTATATTATTACATAATATTATATTATATATTATATTATTTATCTATTATAATATAATATGTTAGAATAATATAATATAAATGTAATGGATATAATTTTGATATTTTATGATTAGTAATCTTGGATTCTTATAGCATATCAAATATGATGATCTTTAATAATTAGAGATTGGATCACCTTCGGATTAGGATCATCAACAATGATCTAACATCACCAAGATGATCCTAAAATAGTCACCGAATGCATCCTCAAAGAGAAGAAGAGAACCAAAAAAAAGAATCAAATCGATAAATTTGGTTAAAGCTAGAGAGCTAAGGTACTCTACTATGCTTTCTTATGTGTTATACAGATATTCAAATATAAATTAAAAAAAATTAAGGTTACATAAATTTGTATTCATATTTGGTTGAAAACATTATTAAGTATCCAAGTATATATATTGATCTAATTGGACTCAAAAAAATAGTATTCTAATTCAACCTAGATCAAACGAGATAGTGCATATTAAGGCTGCAAATGAATTCGGCCAACTTGTCACCCACGTCAGCCTTAACCCAATTAGACGTGATCCAATCTATATTTAAAGACTCATGGTTCAGTAGGATTTAAAAATTAGACCTAATTTAAATTTTGATTTATGTTCGAACCTTAAATTCTTTGGCTTGACATAGATATAATTTTGATATTTTATGATTAGTAATCTTGGATTCTTATAGCATATCAAATATGGTGATCTTTAATCAATAGAGATTGGATCACCTTCGGATTAGGATCATCAATAGTGATCTAACATCACCAAGGTGATCCTAAAATAGTCACCAAATGCATCCTTAAAGAGAAGAAGAGAACCAAAAAAAAGAACTATTTGAATCAAAGTACTCAAATCGACAAATTTAGTTAAAGCTAGAGAGCTAATGTACTCTACTATGCTTTCTTATGTGTTATACAGATATTCAAATATAAATTAAAAAATTAAGGTTATATATTTTGTATTCATATTTGGTTGAAAATATTGTTAAGTATCTAAGTATATGTACTGATCTAATTGGACTCAATAAAATAGTATTCCAATCCAACATAGATCAAACGAGATAGTGGATATTAAGGCTGCAAATGAATTCGGTCAACTTGTCACCCACGTCAGTCTTAACCTAATTAGACGTGATCTAATCTGTATTTAAAGACTCATGGGTTCAGTGGGATTTAAAAATTAGACCCAATTTAAATTTTGAATTAGGTTCAAACCTTAAATTCTTTAGCTTGGCATAGATATAATTTTGATATTTTATGATTAGTAATCTTGGATTCTTATAGCATATCAAATATGGTGATCTTTAATCATTAGAGATTGGATCACCTTCGTATTAGGATCATCAACAGTGATCTAACATCACCAAGGTGATCCCAAAATAGTCACCAAATGCATCCTTAAAGAGAAGAAGAGAACAAAAAAAAAACTATTTGAATCAAAGTACTCGAATTGACAAATTTGGTTAAAGCTAGAGAGCTAAGGTACTCTACTATGCTTTCTTATGTGTTATACAGATATTCAAATATAAATTAAAAAAATTAAGGTTACATAAATTTGTATTTATATTTGGTTGAAAACATCGTTAAGTATCTAAGTATATGTACTGATCTAATTGGACTCAAAAAAATAGTATTCCAATCCAACCTAGATCAAACGAGATAGTAGATATTAAGGCTGCAAATGAATTCGGTTAACTTGTCACCCACATTAGTCTTCCAATTAGATGTGATCCAATATGTATTTAAAGACTCATGGGTTCAGTAGGATTTAAAAATCAGACCCAATTTAAATTTTGAATTAGGTTCGAACCTTAAATTCTTTGGCTTGACCTGATCTGAACTCAATCTATCTCTAACTATTAACTTTAATTATATAAATCTTATTTTCTTTTATTCCAATTATTTTAATAAATTCATTAAATGAACTCTAATTTAAACTAATTCTCTTTTTCATCTTAATAACTAGGTCTCCTCCCATCTTTCTTATCTAATTATATCTAACTATTTATATTTTAATTTATTTTAGTAAATTATTATTATAATTTATTTAAGTATATCAATAAATATTATAAATATTATAATTTATAAACTTAAAGACAATCATTTACTTGGGTAGAATTAAGAGTTTTTTAATAAAAAAGTTAAGCTTAAATTAATTCTTTTTAATCTTATTTAAATATTTTAATGGCCTTATTTTTTATTATTAATTACTAAATTTTAGTAATAAAATAATAGCTAGATGTTTGATTTAAATATAATATTTTAGGTTGAATTTGAATAAACCCAAATGATCAATTGGGTTTAAAATTTCTTTTATATATTGACCTAATCTTCTTAGAAAATGAATTGGATTCAAGTTCAAAATCAAGACCTCAATATAAAACCGAATAAGATTGAGATCAAGCATGACATGACCTAACCTACTTAGCAAATGAGCTAGATTTGGGTCCAAAATCAAAACCCAAATATAAATCCAAGTTGGATCGAGATCAAGCATGACTTGATCTGACCCAACTCATTTGTAGCGATAGTGAATATAGGCCTTATTGCATTCGACCCACTTTTAATCTTCGATGAAAGTGATAGGATATGAATGCAAATTTGAGCATTTATTGGAATACATTTCTAGTCAAATCAACATATACACAAAATAATTTGAGCAACCAAATAATATTCATATTGTATCTATATTCATAAAGAAAAATCAAATGTGGGTGTGGATAGACAATTAAATAATTCATATCTGAATATCCAATTCAATTTATAATTGTATTTAATACTATAAATAAATGGCTATATTAATATGGTATTGGCTTAATTTATCTTCTTGTTGATGATATCTTTAGTTTGATACATATAAAATTCTACTATTTGACTTAATTCATATTTATACTTATATTTTCAAGTGCTAACTTGTATCCACACTATTTAATTTAAATATGAATAACATTTTTCTATATCACTAATATCCATATTCACAACACAAAAATACATACGCATACAATCAATTTTTAGCCCTAGTTCTGAAACACCTTAATACCAAATGGACATCAAATGTTAGGCCATAAAAGACCTAAATGGCTCTTTCTCCCTTACAATATATCTTGTACATTTAAAGTTAAAACTAGCGGTATGTCTATGCACTTTATCTAAGGAATGCTGATTGATGGTCATGGTCTATATATCATGGTAGCTTGAAATTTGATAGAGTTACTTAGTTTGTACACTTTCCTTCTTTCTATTGCCAAATCCTATTGCTTGATCATTTAAATATAGAGCATCTAAGATCCTATATGGATTGGCTATTATAATATTTTTAGGTGGTCTTTTTTTGGCAACTATGTGAGATGCTATAGACAAATAGTTGAGGTCAATAGCTAATCCAAACATACCCTAAAGATAATTAAGTAAAAGAAGTGCCTTGTGAGACATATAGCCTGGTATGAAAAGTAGAGGTTGGCAGAACGTCTCCTCTAATAAAGATAAATCTGCATTACATAACTACCTAAAAAGTATCCACCATATTAGTGCGGCTGTCACACAATTTATTCTTTAAATTTAAGCTTGGTCCTAGCTAATGCGACTAGATAAGTACCTACCAATTGAAAGGCAACTAGCATTTAGGCTATATAACGAATATTTTTGAGCATCGAAAGGTTGCTACCCACGATTTTACATTAAATTAGAAAATAAGTTTTTCTTAGCAAGAAGTATAGACAAAAGAAAAGAAAAAAATCTTGATTAAGCCAAATGGCAGCAATCAATATGCCTATCATGTCAAAAGTTACTATTGTTATGAGCAATTACTTGCATGCCTTATCGCTTGTTTTGCATCTGCTAGAGCTTCTAAAAGAGTTTTTGAGCTCATGTTGATTAAAGGAGGCATAGGATGTTCATCAGATGTGGCAATGAGATTGGAGATGATCAGGCGTAGTTCAGGTTAGATGCAAATCAAATTAGATGTAGATCAATCTAAACTTGATCCATTTAATAAATGATTTAAAATTCAAACTCAATCTATTTTTTTAAACAAATAGGATGACCTAACTTACTAGCCTAATTAATAAATGGATCAAATCAAGTTAAATATATTTTAATGAAACATATCTTAAACATATTAAAATAATCTGACATAGCTATTAAATAATAAAAATAGATAAAATGAATCAAAATTTTGAACATGGAAGTGCCTTTTGCCATCTCACACACACACGTATAGCTTTTTATTCTTAATTGCCAATAAAAGGGAAAATGTGGATGCCTTCCGAGTTTTCGGTGTTTAGAGAGAGGAGAGAGAAAGTCTCGTGTTTTTAGTGTTTAGAAGGGTTCTCTGCCGAGTCTGCTTTTAGATTCGGGCTCCATCTTCGTCTTCTCTGATCCCCGGCGCTGTGGTCTTTCTTCTCGGCTCTGGTTCTCTGTGTGATGAGGACTCAAGCTCAACAGCGCCTTGGTGACTCCGTCGGGGCTGGGCAGTCCGGCACGGCGTGGCATCGGGCCCGTGGCAGTGGGTTCGAATGGGTTGCTCCTTCGCCTCCCCCGTCGATCATGACGGACCTGGAACGGAGGTTCCCGAGTATAGTCCAAGTGTCGTTGCACTCTCTGGATGCTGAAGAAGAACGATGGGCGAGCCATGCTATCCTCGCTCGCTGCCTCTCTCGCTGGATTCCACCGGAAATCATTGTTCGTGAGTTCCATCGAGTGGGACTGACTGGTGACATCGAAGCTCTGGCCTTGGCAAATAAGCACTTCATCTTCCATTTCTCTGATATCTGAGCTAAGGCTCTTGCACTGGGAAGACCATGGGTTGTTAGCGGACAAACTATCATCACTGCAGAGTGGCGTCCGAAATTCGTCCCAGTCGACAGCTCCATCCACTCTGCTCTGCTCTGGATACGGTTGCCACAGCTTCCAATTGAGTTTTGGAGTGACGAAATTCTTTCGTCCATCCTTGCAGTGGCCAGGGAATTCATTTACTCTGATGAATCAACCAAGGCTAGGAAGTGTGGAAGCTTTGCTCGGGCCTGTGTCCGAGTGGATCTAGGTTCGCCTCTCGGCCAGGAACTCGGATCCGTGGAAGCAGAGAACCATTTTGGCAACAATTCTCATATGAAAATCTTGAAGGAATCTGTGATGACTGTGGATCAGTGCATCTCACTGGATTGTGCCTTGCTGTGACGGATTCTTCCGCGCCGTCGTCCGGCCCTGCTTTTGGGCCCTGGATGGCTGCTATCAGACGCCGGAAATCCACCCAGGATCCTCCATCGGGTGACCATCTTGCTCCTCCCGGGTCTTCCCCTGCTTTGGCCGACGGATGGCATCTCCCTAAGAAACCAGCCCGTCGGCAGCCGAGCAGGGGGACTGCCTCGCTTTCTCCTTCCTCGGTGACGAAGTCCCAGGGTGGATTGGCCCTTGCGGAGAAGTCGGCTTCGATCCCAGGCTGCGTTATCTCTGGCAGTCGAGCTGTGGAAACCCTGGGTTCAGTGAATGAAGGGAATGAAGGAAGTCCTGTGCCGGTTGCTACTGTAGCAATGTTTCAGAAACATTTGCTAAAAGGGGCTGATAAGGGCATTGATTCCAATCCATTTGCATGCTTAGAGCCCGATACATCGATTGAGCAGCCTAAGTCCCGGGATGATGGCTACTCTGGCCCTTCTAAGAGGACCCGCCTGTGGACCTTGTTCCTCAGCGAGTGGTTTCCAGGACCACTAAAGGGAAAGCGAAAACTTCTACTGGAGGGAAAGCTAGATCACAGAGGTCTTTCACTTTTCTAGCAACTGCTGACTCTTCCCGAGGGCCTCTTGACCTCTCTGGGCCAGGGAATAAGAAGTCTCGTCGCAAGGAAAGGCCGGGTCTGCCGTCTGTTTCAGGTCTCTCCTTGCCAGTCCAGATGGAGGCAGCTAATCATGATTCGGTGGTCCTTCTGCTTAAGAAGGCTATCCTTCGGGCGAGGAGGCTGAAGCCATGGAATCGTCCTGCTCTAAGGATCCCGCTCTACGGGATATGGAAGTTGTATCCATGGACTCGTTCCATCCGGAGGATTGTAGGGGCAAGGAACCGGCTGTGGGTTCTCTTCCAGATGACGACCGCCTTGTTGATGAGTTGATGGGAGATAGGGTGGGGGTCCCCCCCTTTCATGCCTCTAATGAAGATTCTTGTCTAGAATGTGCGCGGAGCCCAGAAACCATCGTTTCGCTCTGCGTTTGGGAGGCTGCAGCTTCATGGTTTGATATTTGTGTTCTTCTAGAAACTCAGTTATCGGGGACCAGTCTTGATCGATTCCGACGTATGGTCTCCAGATCTTGGGTTTCCTATGCTATTGACTCTGTTGGTCTCTCCGGTGGGATTGTGGTTTTGTGGAGAGCTGACAATATCAAAGTGGATGCATTTCATTACTGTGGTCAACAAGTTGCTCTGGTAGTTTCTGATGGATATCATGCTCCCTGGCTTCTATCGGATGCTTATGCTAGCACTGACTTCAGTGCGCTGGGTGCTATGGGCTGAGATTCATTCTTTGCTTTCCCAGGGTATTCCTTCTCTTATTGCGGGTGATTTCAACTGCATTATCGGGGCCAATGAGAAAAGAGGTGGCAGGCATGCGGTTGATTCAGTGGAAAGATCTGAGTTCAGAAACTTCATCGCTTCAGCTGGTCTTTTGGATTTGGGATTCTCTGGGCCTCAGTTGACCTGGTGTAACAATCGTCAGGGTTCTGCTAGGGTGTGGGAAAGACTATAGAGCCTAGCCAATCCTCAGTGGCTCCAGCTTTTTCCCTCAGCCAATGTTACTCATCTGTCTAGAATTGCTTCGGATCACTGTCCTATTCTGATTTCTACTGATGTGCCTTTCCAGCAGAGTAGGGTGTTCCGATTTGAGAAATTATGGACTTTCTATTCTTTTGCTAGATCTGTCATCTCACAGGTTTGGTGGTTGCCTACCAGAGGGAGTGCCACCTACAGACTTTCTCGGCGTCTGGTTCTTGCTAGACGTAGACTATGTAGTTGGAGTAAAAGGAGGTGGGGGATATTGCTCGACGGGTTGAGCAGACTGAGTCTATTATTTCGTCTCTGCAGTCAAAGGAGGACCAAGAGGGATTTCTTCCTGATTCTGATCTTTTGACCCTTAGAACCAACTTGTCTCTTCATCACTCTCTTTTGTTACAACAGGAGACTTTTTGGAGGCAGAGATCCCGCATTCAGTGGATTCAGGAAGGGGACTCCAACACTAGATTCTTTCACCAGGCTACTCTTAAACGCCGTGCTGCAAATCGCATTAGACGGCTTATTGACGAGGAGGGCAACCCTCAGGAGGAGTTCCATATTATCAGGGATCAGATGCTCCATTTCTTTCAGTCTAGATGGTCTGAGCACTCTGGTGAGGGGTACCCTATTTTCCTGGTCTCCCCTTCCTCTAGGGTTTCTGATGTGGAGAATGCTCTTCTCATCCGTCCGATTTTGAGGATGATATTCGCGGGCTTTATGGGATCTTGGTATTGACAAGGCTCGTGGACCTAATGGGTTTCCGGCTGTTTTCTTTCGCCACTACTGGGATATTGTTGGACAGGAGGTGGTGCAAGCTATTCAGCTTGTTTTTCAGTCTAAAGCAATTCCAGCAGATTGGAATCGGACTCTTATCACCCTGGTGCCCAAACGTCCTGATGCTTCCTCTCCTCAGCACTTCCGGCCTATTAGTCTCTGCACCACTTATACAAAGTATGTGCGCGCATCCTGGTTTCCCGAATGTGTTCTGTGATGGCTCGCATCATCTCTCCACAGCAGGGGGCTTTTCTCAGGGGGCGCAGCATCACTGACAATACTCTGCTTGCTCAGGAATTCATGCATGACCTTCAGCGTGCTCCCAGCCGCCAGGGTCTTATGGCTGTCAAGCTCGATATGGAGAGAGCTTATGATAGATTGAGCTGGGATTTCCTGCGCCACACTCTTTCTGGGTTTGGATTTACGAAGCTCTTTGTTGATTGGGTGATGGCCTGTGTTTACCGGCCTTCCTTCTCTCTCCTTATTAATGGTGGTCAGACTGATTATTTTCACTCGGAGGTTGGGTTGAGACAGGTTGCCCTCTTTCGCCTTTCCTGTTCATTCTCTCGGCCGATTCTTTCTCCCGGCGCTATCTCAGGCTCAGGATAACAACTCTTTGGTCCCTTATACTGCTGGTCCCCAAGGGCCCTCCCTTTCTCACCTTATGTTCGTTGATGATTGCATTCTTCTGGGAAGGGCCACTATTCGCAATGCTATCACTTTTGCTACTATCATTCAGTCTTACTGTAGTGCTTCAGGGCAAAAAGTCAATATCACTAAATCTTTGATCTGTTTCAGCCCTAGGACGAAGCCTACTGTTAGAGGGACTATTTCACAGATTATGGGTATTCCTAATCAGGCTGATCAGCTATCCTATCTTGGAATACCTATTATGGGGAGGCGCCTCGCATCTCTGACTTCAGCAACTTAGTTAGCCGGTCCGTGACAGATTGGATGGGTGGCAGGTCACTGGGCTCTCTATGATGGCGAGGCTTTCACTGTTACGCTCGGTGCTATCTTTCCTACCACTCTATCTACTTGCCAATGCTGCTGTTCCCTTGTCTTGTTTAAGGAAGATCGAGAGACAGTTCCGGGATTTCCTTTGGGCTTCGATGCAGATGGGCATGGTATTCATCCCTGGCTTGGGATATTGTTTCTATGCCGATTTCTGAGGGTGGGCTCGGGATCCAGTCACTCATTGTTAGGAGGGAGGTTCTTATTGCGAGGCATGCTACGCGGTTCTTACTTGATCCGCACTATTTGTGGAGCTCCTTTATGCGGGCCAAATATGGAGACTGGAATTCTTCCTCTCCTCCTCAGCTTTTCTTGGGTACTCTTTTTTCTGAAAAGAGGTTTGCCGGCATGTTCCGCCTATTTTGGATAGCATCACTTGGTCGCTAGGCGATGGGGTCTCTGTTGATATTATTCATGACACCTGGATAGCTGACCTTCCTCTATCCTGTTGGCCGACTTTTGTGAGTTCTGACATCCCGCAGGGTATGAGGGTGATTGACTTATTTGGTTCGGATCGCTCTGCTTGGTCTTCTTCTATGGTCTCGAATTTTTTTGGAGCTGAGCTTTGCCGGCGCATTCTTGCCATTCCTCTTACTCCGGGTCCCACCCCTGATATTAGGGTTTGGAGGAGATCATGTCTGTCCCGTGCTCCTATTAGAAATCTTGTTGAGATTTACAGCCCTTAGCATCAGCATTCGATTGATTTGAAGTGGATCTGGCATCTCCCCATTCATCCCAGGGTGCGGCTCTTTATGTGGAAACTTGCTTGGAACACACTTCCTACTTGTTCCCTTCTCTCCGCGAGAGGCATGAGCATTCTGCCTACTTGCCCATTATGTGGTAGGGAGGACGAGACGGTTGGTCATGCTATTTTTAGTTGCTCCCAGGCGAGACAGATCTGGCAGATTTCAGGTGATGGTCCTTGGGATCAGGGGTCTGAATCCCTGTGTAGTCACTTTTGAGTATCATCAGGGAGGATATGGGAAGAGGTCTCCACCTTCTGGTTTCGAGGAGGGCTTACACGGCTTATCAGATTTGGTTATCTCGGAATCGGCTTCTGTTTGCTGATGAGACTATTCATCCTCGCAGGGTTGTTAGGGCTACCTTCTCCTTAGCTGCTGAGTATACCTTCCATCAGAGATTTGTGCTTCTGCTACCCCTGGCCACTGGGACTCCCCTGCTGCTTCGGCAGCGAACCGACGTACGGTCTTCATTTCTTGGGAGCCCCCACCTCCAGGGTTTGTTAAAATCAACTTCGATGGTAGTGTTCGCGGCAGATGTGCAGGCTCAGCATTTGTGATTCTGGGCCTGACGGTGAGATACTGGCGTCTGGTGGATTTGGTCTTCTTGATTCCACAGTGCCCCTTACGGAGTTGTGTGCTGCTTGGGCTGGTATCTGTTGTGCTATTCGCTATCTTGGAGCTCGCAGCATTATCGTTGAAGGGGATTCCATTACGGTCATCCGCTGGATTAGGAAGGATTCTCGTGCCCGTGTGCCTATCATCCCCTTGATTGGAGATATTCATTCTATCCTTCAGGGTATCTCTTGTGCCAGGATTAGGCACATCTATCGGGAAGCCAACTCTGCGGCAGATTGGATTGCTGCTAGGATGGTGTCTCATGCTGGTTCTTGGAGCTGGAAGCCGGGTGAACCTTGCCCTCCTATTCTTTCCTAAATTTTGTACTCTGATATCTTGGATTTGACTCACCCTAAATTGATGTGATCATCCGCTTGTATCAAAAAAAAAAAAAAAATCTTGACTTTTGTGCTCTAGAGATTTTGCACATTATGCGTCCATCTGATGCAAATGGAGTGAGATATATAAACGTATAGTTTCAGAAGGTGCAGCTAAATTAATTATCAGGCAGATGGGACCTGCTGACAATTCAGGGATTTTGGGCTTTGCAACAGCAGCCGTCTTGATTCCATGGCTTTATAAAAAATAAAAAATTAAATTAAATTAAAAATAAAAAAATCTGATAATAAAAAGCGAGAGTTGTGGCCGTAATTTAACAATGTCAGACAGCACATTCTTTGCATTTGGAGCTGCAATTAAGTCAACTTGATGTTCTATGAATTTGAACCAAAGTTAGCTACCGCAATGGATCCAATCATATATGAAAGCACCTTTGTGTACAACGCACGTGATGCAGGATGCATGCATCATGCACAATAATTAATCTATATATATATATATATATATATATATATTTTATTTTGCTGCATGCACAGCTATAAGCATGTGCAATTCATCGTGCATACCGTGTGCCATATATAAGGCATTATTCATCGTATATGGGTAATGCCAAACAGGTTCCAATATGCTCGTTCAAACCAAATTTATAATAAACTTTCATCATGCTCACAATCATGCCCATGTATTGGTAATTGCACCATCCCATCTCTCCATTATCATCTGCTCACATTATAATGATAACTTAGCTAAAATACAATTTAGTGGCATACGTGTTTGTCCCAGCCACTTACAAAGAAGGTTCTTAAGATGCACTAGGAACGCAATTCTACATCACTCCTGTATACCCCTCAGATATTGTATGCATCACCTTATATTTATTCTACATACATCAAACCAGCATTACCATGCGATGTGATTAATGTCAAGGGAAAAAGCATGCAAGTGCTCAGTGATGAGGCTGTAGACTCTTGCAAACAAATGCAGCCATCTGCTTTTAGATTTCGCGCTTCTTGTTTGTGCTCAGATTAGCATGTGTATCTTCATATCGTTTGAGGAGGTATGCACCACAAGTTATTGGAGGGAACCTGATTACAAAACATCATCAGGCTACAATGCAGGCATAAAATTAACTTTATAGAACCATATAAATTGCTTTCATCTCTCTACAACGAAAAAGGCATAAAGAATGTTTATTATCAATGAGCAAACACCTCCAATATTCAACATGAATTGAATTCGTGTTGGATTTGTTTTATTGGTCAAAGTTATTTATAACATCAAAGTCAGGATCTTGTCCTTCAGCAGCTAAAATTCTTTGATGGGATAATTAGTTTGGTGAAACTTACTTGGGAGGGTTTGCTTCAGATTGGCAGGACGGCAGGCACTCCACCAGACACTCATAACTTGGCTCCACAAAATATGCAACCTGCTCCAACAAAGGACACAGTCGTGCATCCTCAATCTTGTTAAACCAAATTCAGTAGTTATGATACAGTGAAACTAGTGAGAACCCAAATTGCATGAGCATGGGTGACAGCTAATATAATTTCTTAGTGCTAATTCGATACATAGACATTATTCATTCTGTTATCTAGACTTCAGTGCATGATCAATTGTGTGGTAATTGAATGCTAAAATTAATTCAAGTATTGGTAGAAAAGAGGCCATCAGCTGACATTATTATGATGATCCTCTTTGTTTTGACAGGACACCAGTTGCAAGTTGTAACCAATGATAGAGTTTATGTGAAGATTTCAGAGCGCCATGATGAGGGGGGAATAATAGGAAGCTAAGATTCCAGCAAAATACAACTCCAATCTGAAAAAGATGAAAAATAACATGCAAAATAACCACAAACATTCTTAGCTCATTTTGAAATGTAAACTGAGCCTTTCATATTATTTTGCCACTTCAAAACATATAGCTGGCTAAAAAAAAGTATTTCCAAAATCTAAAATGAAGTGCAGGACCGAGCAATGGTATCACAATAGATAATTTCAGGTGAGTTATGTTATCATTTTGACATTACTTTAATTTATGACCAGATTGTAATGCATCATATTATACTAATCATGATGAATCCATGGGCTAAATAAATATGGTAAAAGGCAACTTTGCAGGGACTGAGATGTGATACTCTAGTTAGCTGAAATTATGCGGCATTAAACAAAGGTTAAAAAGAAACATGAAACATTTACAGAATTTGACAAAGTGAAACAAGGGTCTTACAGAATAACGTTCTTGTCCATTCAGTACAACTCTGTGCAATGTGGACCTGCATGAAAACAAAAGATTCTCATCAACCTTTTTTCTCTTTCTTTACCAAAAAGGACAGTACAGCATTTATCATGAAAATTATGTACTCTCTATATATATGTGCATTTCAATGCATGCATGGATGACTACATGCATTTGTTTCATTGCATAAACACATAAGTACATGCATTCAGCAGGCATTTTCACAATTAGTTTATCTATAAGTAACAATATAGCTTGATATTAAATTTTAAAAAATAATACTACATACACTTTTTGTTGAATAGATAAAAAGGTTCGGAGATTGCACAACAAATTATTAGCTATTAGCCATCATATACATCTCAGAACTGATGATTAGTATTGTTAATTCCTCTTAAAATTGCAGTAGATAGCTTTTTAATCCAAACATGCTATCAAAACCTCGAAGCTTAAATAATTCAGTCATTGTAAGGAAATTGTACTAAAGCAGGGATGTTTTGGGAGCTCCCATTGCGCAACAGCAATTAGCCATTCTGAAACAGCTTTTATCATTTATTCTTAATGTAATACCTCAAAAACAGACCCACATCGAATAAAAAAGAAAAGGTTGAAAAACTTATAACTCAAGTTTACCTGCTGCCAATTAACTTCCACTTGAGTTTTTAGGGTCATGTGCTTTCAGTACATTAATAGGTTAATTGGACCAATAGGTGGGCTTGGGGCATTGTAAATAGTATTAGAGCCAGGTTTGACTTTAGGAAAATCCTTAAGATGACTTATGGGGAGGATAATAACTCCAAATAAAATGTCGAATGACATGTTAATAAAAACAACGAATCAGTAATTGAATATCTAAAAGCATATATAGCATAGAAATTTATTCCAAGAAATAGATTGCTATGGCTCATCGATGAAGAATCAGCACCATGGTGATGGCTCCAATGCTGGCGATTTAGACCAGCAAGAAGGCCAGGACATGGCCCAGGCTCAATTGACCTGATAGGAAATTCCCAAGAGAATTTTCAGGATGAAATGATGAATATGGTGTGAGCCTTTACTAGAGCTATGCAGAAGATGCAACAACAGTCCAGCCAAGTCACCAACTGTGGCCACGACAGAAGGGAAGTGAAGGGTTCTCAGAATTTAAAGGATTAGCCTCTGCCCTCTTCACTGGCTCCACTAACTCCTTGGATGCCAAGCGTTGATAATTAAAGCGGAGGTCTTTAAGGTCCAACGTAAAAAGTCACATTTGAGTGAGTTCAAGGAGGCTTTTTACAGCAAATACTTTCCCATAAATGTCCAAGGATAGATGGAGAATGAGTTCATCATTGGAGCAGAGAAACTTGATCGTAACTAATTATGAGGCTGAGTTTACCAAACTAGCCTAATTCACTCCTACTATTGAAAGAACCAAAGTCCAAAGAGTTATTCAAAGATTAAAGCACAGACTGAAGCAGTTCGTGAATATCTTTGAACTCCCCACTTATGCTGTTGTTGTCAATAAAGACTTCTTGATTGAGAGGAATATGAATAATGTTCGGAAGGACATTTTATGAAGGTCCTGAATGAAAAATACCTTAATATATTTTAAAACAAAGAATGGAGTTTGACATAAATTAGACACTCCATCATCACAATTATATTCCAATTCTGTTAATGTGTTAATGTAATATGCAGGCAATTTGATGTCTTTATACTACTGATTGCTAAGGAAGAGGAATACCTGAAAATGCAATTACTCCAACGTTCAAGCATATCGCCAAGATTGACGATGAATGCCCTGGAAAGTAAAGCAACAAAAACCACAGGAATTGCAAATAAGGAATAGCCTTTCTTGATTCATAGAAACAATGATAAATAATATATTAAATACCTTCCAAAATTTGATATTTGTAACAAAATAAAAAAAATGATCAGTTCAACTATCTCAAGCATAGATGAGGTAGTAAAACTACAATAATCCCTTTTCAGTTCTCGTGTCATAATCCAGAACTTCCAGCGTTTGATCAAATGCAGAGACTGAAACCCTATCATGCAAGACTGGCTTCCAGTTGTTTCCTGCTCAGGTAATTTTGCTGCTGATCTTTATACACTTTTATTATCAAATGCATGAAGTAAATTTAAACTCTAAAAATTGCACGAAAAAGCTCAAAGTAAAACATTTCCATTAAATGTCAGATATTTCATTCCTAGAGGTATGCGTAACCATCAATTTTCACAAACTCTTGAAGCCCTTTCCTACATGCCGTCAAAATTGATGTCCAAATATTATTACAAAGCAACCTTAGAGCAATTGCTTCAAAAATATTTTCTACAGTTGCAGAGCTTGACTCTCCACTAGTAATCACGCCTTAACAGTCAATAAGGAGCAGGCCATTGTTGAAGGCGGGTGTCAAAAATATGTGTCCATGGTGCTTTATAAAAGACATATCTGGAGGCTGGAGCAACATCATGCATTTGTTGCTGAGGAGACATGCAAAATATGCAGACCAAAAGTTGCATTGTGGCATGAAATGATGTCATTGATTCTGGTTTTTGAAGGAACATTTCTTACAAATGGTGCACAGGGTTCAAAATTATGGATTCAAATGATGTACATGAAATCATTTTTACTACCTACAGCAGAATTTATGGATGGGAAATTTGAAAGTGTCATCAAGAAACATGTATAAACAAAGAACTTGGATTTGTCGAGGCAGTTCCTTGGAATTGAGGCAGAAGATAAACAAAGTGTTTAGTTTGCCACCAAAAAAAAAAAAAAAAAATTGCCATCTAACATTAAAGAGCATCAAATATGTTTGAAGATATACCTGTAGATTCTCATATTGATCAAATACTAAACTAAACCTTTTTTGAAACCAAATGAGCTTACTTGGTCCAAAAATTTAAAACGACTAGTAAGCTTATAAGTACCACCAAACTAGATGAAACCTTGTTGTGAACATGACTAGCCTTTCTATGCAATTTCCAGTCTGCACAAGCTCAGGAGGCAGCATTTTATAGTCTATATCAGTTTAAAGCCACTTCTTCTTAAGATGTTCTAACTACATGCGCTAGTGCTTTAAAATGTTGAATATGAGGCTGCAATGTATAGATGTGGTCAATTAACAGAACTGCCGCCTATATTGCATATGGGTCAAAAGGGCAGTCCACTTAGCACTCTATGGTTGTATATATGGTCAATTACCATTATGGGGCAGCATATATGGCTTACTTAGCATTATGGGGCCAAATATGTGGCCCACTCTTATGTGGGTCTGTGCAGGTGGAGCATATCAGAATTGATAGGTTGGATGTGAGCTTCAACAAAGGTTTTATTTTTGGGCGCCAGCTCCTATTCCAGTACCTTGGTGAGCTCCATACTGACACAATAAAAGTGATAAGTCGAAACAACACCTGTACCCCTGATAGAGATATAGACTAAAAGATATGCTTTATGTTATGTCTTTATATTTTAATGAGAATTCATTTTGAGCAATGTATGCCATTTACTATATATGTGCATGTGTCTAGTATTTACAAAGAGTATTTGATATAGTGTGTAGAGTACGGCTACACACAGAAGACTAGATCATCGGTTCTTTTGGAATACAAGTTTATTGTTTACAATTTTAGATGGAATTGGACACACCATCAGTAGAACTGTAGCACAAATTTTTAGTAGGTCTGTCTTGACTACGGGAATGGTTTATTCTAACTATTTGTGCTAGTACACTTTGTGTGTATTGAACAGGACCCAGTTGAGTTAATTATTTTATACTGACTTTATAAAATAATTAAACCTCATAAATATTATGATTACTTATGCTCTTAATCCGAATTCTATTTCTAGACACGTGTATGTAATGATTTGCTTTGATTACACATAGAGTGAGATTCTATATGAGTCAATAAACTCAGTGGGTTGGGCAATAACATTATATATATGGTAATATTAATAGTTGAAGGAAACCACGTCCTGATAAATTGGATTGATGATATCCCCTTGAGGAAGCTTATAAGTTTTGATTGTATCAAATCTTGCAAGTGGATTTTGAATCCGATACATCAAATAAGTTAAGTGGATAGGTCTCAAGGATAATAAAAGCCAATTAAATTATATTGTCAGTAATTAAATTTAATTGGTGATATCTGTAATCTTAACGTGGGGAGATAATAAGTATTTAATATTAAAGGCTCGAAAATATAAATTCGAATATGATTAGGAGTACAATTATAATTCTTTAGTGGAATGAATTGTAATTTACGTAATTGAATCCTAACCTGGATCGGATTGAGATTTAATTACGTAGGAAGTCCTTTTCATATTTGCCTATTGATCCCTGTTGTAGCCTTATAAATACCCTCTCAGGTTGCTAGGGTTAACGTTTTTTGGAGAAAGAAAAAAAGAAACCCTAGGATGGCCAAGAGATCCCACCATCTTGTGAGAGAAAGAAGGTATTTCCGGGAATACGGCGGAAGGCTAAAGGTTGAGGTCGAGCAATCGAATCAAAGTGATCGAAAGTTCAAATCTGAAGGTATGATCTTGTACTCATAGATTAGAACAGTAAAAATTTTTTTGTATTACTTGTATACGCTATAGCCGTGATCTTGGAGGTATTCCGCGTTCCCAACAACCCCATGTCAGTGTAATACTGCATGAGCCTTGTTATTGTACTATTTCTGTATTGGTATGATTAGCTAGGTACTAAGAGAGCATGTAAACATTGATTTCAATTATGTTACAACTATTTCCATTAGTATTAAGTATTAATCAATAAGCACTAATTGCTAGTGGTTTTAATGATCAGTATTGATATCACTTATCGAAAAATATTGCTATCGTTATTGCTTTTTTTATTGTACATAACGCATTTTCTTTTTACGTACGTGCACCCCACACTTGCAGCCGCATACCTTAGATGTGCCATGCAGTCCCTTGACCATGCACATATATCAGTGGAATTTTGAAACACCAACAAGAACAAAGGATGGTTAAACATAAAGAATTCATCAAATGCTTATTGACCTGGTTCGACTGCTATTTATTACACCTCACACCTTTATAAACAAAAACTATCTGAAGAATAAAGAGAAAAAAAAAAGTGGTCTCATGATCTGCTGAAGATGCTAAGCATGGCTGAAATTATGTTCAGATGCAGAGGGTTGAAATGTTTCTGGAGAAAATATGTTTAAACACCAATACACAAGTGAATATGTTTTGCAATAGGCAGCACTGCTTGTAACCAGAAATCATAGGTTCCAAATAGCTGTATTTTATATGAAGATAGACAATCAGTAAGAGGCATCACCACCAATCTTCATGTGCAGTCTAAACATCAGTCTATCTATTCCAAGCTAAGAATAGGAGATCTATATACGCCAGCTTATGTAGTAGACCTAGAGGTTCTAGTCCAAGTATGCTACAGTAGTGATAGTTCCAAATTTGTTGCTATATGATGTGTTTAAACATGTATATGAGCTGTAAATAAAATCCCATTACCACTTTATCCATGTAGACAGAGAGCAAGCTAGCAATCAAGGGGATTATATTCTTTGTTTCCAATTAGCAACCACCTGAATGAAAGAAGGGGGACCACATGCAATGGTATGACTAGTGACCTCATCTCCCCCTTATTTTCATATTATCTTCTTCCTTGCTTCTTTCTCTCTTCTTCCAATCTATCATTATATTATTTTCTAGCACTCCCTATACTGGAGAATTTTCTCAGGTTATTGTGCCATTCTTTGAGATAAAAGCAAAAACATATAAATGAATTAGCAAGCAAATTTCCATTAAGACTAAATTATCCATATGAAAAGCACTACTCTAAGTCAGAAAGTATCCACCAAAAAAAAAAAAAAACCACTGGGGAGCATTGCACAATGAGTTGTCAGCATGACAACCATGCTAGAGCAATGCTAACATACCTGGTGACTCTCATTGCCAGGTGGATTTAACGTGTCAAACTAAGTATTTACATCAACCTAGATTTAATAGACTATGAAGCAAAGCACAAAATAATTTATTCACACTTTTAGATGTCTGAATGAAACGGACTAGCACGTTCAACATGTATACCTTTTTTGTAAAATCAAACACAAAACGCAGGAACAGCAAGGATTAGTAAAGGGAGATAAAGTTACAGACTGCTCATAAAGCTAACCCTCTTAATGGTGCTACAAATTCCCATAGTTGAGGTTGAGCATCCTTGTCCTTGCATATCTAGAAACAAAATAAAAAAAATGCACATTTATTTAAAAAAGTGATATACAAGAGCCAGCAAGGCAATTCTACTATAAATCAGTTGGAAAATTTGGCTTCTTACTTGCAGGCCTACTGCATCATCTGTTGCCAAGAGTGTTATCAAGCCATAGTCAGAATGTGCTCCAGCTCCATATATTCCCTTTTCAGGATTTGAAATATTACCTGATGATTAGAAAAGACATCCATGAGAGTAAGCATAACTGAAAAAACATTTACATGCTACCTGAAGGCATGTCCTGTCACTGGTCTTATTTATACCTTCATAATGTATAAGCCTAAAAACTACAATGGGCTCTCCAAGCATTTCTGGCTTATCAAAGAAATCCGCATCTAGATCAAGTGCAAGAGCTATTATCCTAGCGACTGCTTTGGTCACCCTCCTGTAAGCTTGAAAGAACAGTCGGAGATAAGAATATAATATGCCCATGCAGTTTTGCCTTAAAACCACCCAACCAACACCCAATAATTACTTTAAGTTACAAAATGAACATTCAGAATTTTTGCAAATTTGCTAAAAAGATTCAAGCTAAATTACAATGCGCCTATGCATGCAATAAAAGAAATAACACAAAGCAGAGAAGATTTTTGGCACATTAACTGGATTTTCATCCAGATGCTCATTTTACTAGTATCCTACTAATACCAATCAGATAATATACACTGCTCATTTGCATTTGAACAGCTAGGTACTTTGATCAGCATGCTTTTCTACTTGAAAAATGGCATTTACCTTTTACAACAGATATATGCATAATCTTTACTCCCGACAATGTTGAACACTTTGGAGGAATAGCAAGAAATTGGAGCCTGAGAATATCTAGCCGAGAAATGATTTCTTTGTAGCAAACTGATAAGGATTGAAAATTGCTAAGAAGCCTTGAAATGTGTCACAAATTCAAGGATGATCACCTTGAACGTGTTTGTTGAGCAGAAGAAGTCAGTTTTGAAGAATCTCAGTCACTCTTCAATTTAGAATACAAAGTGTTGTCGTAAAAATCCGTTCTACGACTCGGGTGCAGCCCACCTCTGAAACAGAACACCTGTCCCTCGCCTGGGTGGACCTGCAAGACAGTCCTTACACAGAGAACATTGGGGGTGGCCCTCTGCAAAAGACCCTTCGACGCTCAAGTCAGTGAAGATTCACAGCAAACAGATATGAGGAGAAGTCTCTTGCAGAAGAGTCCCTCAAGAACGGCCTCTCGAGGAGCCCATGGAGCTTAGCTTGAAATTCAATGGAGTTTTTTGAGTGAAAGAATGAGCGTACCTGAAAGACTTTAGGACAGAATATATACAGGTTGCCGATGTGATGGCAGACAGCTACCTGATTCCTTGAACGTGCCACAGAGAATCAGAAACCGTCATGATTCGAATCAAACTTGTTACGAGGCCGATAGCTTTCAAAACCAGTTAATTAGAGAATTAACGGCTAGAGAGACTAGCTCATGCTTTGAGATTCGGTGCCTCATAGGCTCTAGGCCATGTTTAGGCATTATTGGCTTTTTCCTCCATTTAGGGTGGTCGAAGACCCACGTAGTTGAAATCTCACTAAATTATCATGAATTTGAATTTTTTCGTACTTGGTTCCGCAGAGGTTCAGGGGTACCTCGGTCTGGCTAAGGTATGAGGATGGCTCAGTCTAGCCGAGGTAGAAGGAAGGCTTGGTCTGGCCGAGGTAGGAGGATGGCTCGGTCTACCTGAGGTATGAAGAAGGCTTGGTCTGGCTAAGGTATGAAGGAGGCTCGGCCTCATCGAGGTATGAAGATGGCTCGATCTGGCCAAGGCATGAAGAAGGCTCGGTCTCACCGAGGTATGAAGATGGCTTGATCTGGCCAAGGTATGAAGGTGGCTCGATCTCACCAAGGTATAAGAATAGCTCAGTTTGGCCGAGACATAAGGGCACTTCGGTTTTGCTGAGACGTATCAGCCCCGTTCTTTTCTGGATGTGACAGCTGGCGGATCAAAAATCAAAAGTGATCCAAACCCTTTTGTCATGCACATGAATATTGACATAATGACGATTTTACCCCTCATCACATGCCCTCACTCCTTAATTCGAAGTGTAAGTTCGGGCATAAAGAGTAGAGTCCCAGATGGCTTCATTCGGATGAAAGGATTCGAAGGGGTGCGCAATGATAGTTTCATAAATGTCACGTCGCCACTCCATTTTTCTCGATGGATAAAGCGAAAATCCCTCGTTTCTTGCGAATAACGATTAGGGAAGCAACACATGGCAAGTCCCGATGCTTAAGACATCCAAGCTGGCGATTTGGAAGTTTAGGGATCCTCGTCGATGGTGCGTTGCCTTTCTGCTAGGATAGTTTAAAAGGAGGGTTGAGAGGAGTTATCCCCTATTACGCTATCTTCTTGCTTCTTCTCTAGAGACTCGCTACTCCAAATTCTTATGATCCCATTTGAAGCTCGTTTTTCTCAACTCGAAACTATGAAGGGCCTGAGCGATATGGCTTTTGTGATGACCTTGAAAGATTTGGACAGAGTTCGCCGAAGGTACAAGGTTCCTTGGAATGTCGCTTTATGGCTACCAAAACTTGAGCAGAGAGTTTCAGAGCAGCCAGGATATGGGATCTTCCTTTATGAAGAGAGCCTGAGAGCAGGTCTTCGGTTCTCCATCCACCGTTGGTGAAGGAGATAATGTGATTTTACATCATGTCCAACAATGGTGGCTCCGAATAGCTAGCGCAACATCATCGGATTCATATCGATGTGCAGTTGCGCTGGGGTAACAGCAACGCTCTCCATGTTCCAGGTCTGCTACAGCTTGATCTCCGGAAGAAGCTCTGAGTGGCCCTACATTGGGCCTCAAAAGTCGTTCAAAATGATATTGAACAACCCATCCTCCATAAAAGAATGAAAATCCCGATTCTTCATTACCGAAGAGAACATCGGTTCTGATTTTTCTCGAGTATGGACAAATTATGCTAAGGATTCGGAAGCACACCCGGAGTTGTCCGAATGTGAAAAGAAGGATTTGATCACCCTTCGTAGCGGCCGGATATTCTTGGCCAACGATCTCTTGGCAGAAGATGCCCTTTTTGCCGCTGGACTTAGCCTTGTCGATCCTCAGGATAGGTTCTTGTCCTCTCCCTATACTGGTTATATCCTGGCAATTTTATCACAGGCTAGGCTGTCTTCTGTTGTGTCTGTAGCCAAAAGGTCGGAGTTCATGAGCTAGATGAAATGAGAGCTGGGAAAGCGCCAGAGGGGATCCGGCTCTAAGAGGCGCAAGTCTGAGAAGAAGCCTCGTCTTTCTAAATCGCATTCGAAGGAGGAAAAGCGGATCAAGATCGGCCGACAATCCTCTACACCAAAGAAGGAGACGGGAGTGCCAGAGGTAGAGGAAAAGTCGTCCCCATTAGAGGGGGAACAATGGTAGAGGAGAGGCTGGTGGTTGAAGATAGGCCGGTGGTTGAAGAAGAGATCGTCGAGGCTTCCCACTCATCGGCAATGATAATATTGGATGACTCTAATGGATCACCGTTAGCCGGCCCCATAGTTCCTTTACCCATGGACGAAGAATTGCGTTTGGAAGGGGTTAGCAGTCCAAAATCGCCCTCTGCGCATGGAGGAGAACTCATGCCCCCAGTCGAGGAGGCAAGAGAGATTGGTGGAGAAGCTGAGGCACAGAAAGAGCTTCCTGTTGAGGTGCTCCCTCCGAAGGAATCAAGGGGAGTTGAAGGAGAAGCCAAGGCATCAAGGAGAATGGAGGAAATAGAGCAAAGGCCCGTAGATCAAGAGGGACTCTTAGACGAGGAGGAAGTCCAAAGCACGGATTCTCTAACGGAGGTATCGGAAGGAAAGGGGAAGCAAGCCGAAACTTCTCGGGTTGAAGCCTCCTAGGTCAAACCTCTGGATGAAAAGGCAAGACAAATCGGGGCTCCTCGGACCGAGACCCCACAAATCAATCTCTGGCGTTAAGTTCGCTTAACCCAGATGTCGATGAGACGGTGGCTGCGCTGATGCAATCTGTTCTGTATGAGAAGGACGGCTCCGCAACCGAAGAAGACATTGTCATTGCAGCATTCGGGCGAGATGGCTTGCCGAGTGATATCGAATTTCTTTTCGAAATCGATAATCACTCGCTTACCAGAATAGCATCAGCATACACCTCCCAGGTAAGTCTCAGCTAGAGGTAGAAGAAAGACAGTCGAAGGTCAATGACCACAAGGAGAGGATGTACCAGTATAGAGATGACAAATTGAAACCTATCGATAAAATCCAGGACCTGAACGCGAAAATGACTAGGCGAGAAAAGGAGGTATAGCATCTCCTTACTTTTTTCACGTTTTTTCTTCTTTAATTATTATTATTACTCCGATTGATTTTGTGTCTCCAGGTGAGTAGGATGGGTTCTGAAATTCATAACCAATTAAAGGCTTTGAGAGAAGAGCTGGCCTCGAGTTGCCAAAGATGCTCTAAACTGGAGGATCAGGTGACCGAAGCCAAGAGGCAGGCTGCTTTGGCTGTGGAGGAGTAGAAATTCTGCTTGGTTTTTGGATGAGCACAAGGCAGCTTGTGCCGATGCATTCCAGTATGGGGAGGAGGAAACGCAGACGAGGATCTCCCAAAAATATCTGGAGTCGGTTCTCCCATTTTTAGAAGCCGATTATTATGATGCTCGAACACCAGGGACCGAGCTATCTGTCGATGCTGAGTACGAAGAGATCCCGGATGTTGACCTTGAATCCGTTCTTGGTACCAGCCAAGCCATGGATCCAAAAGTAGATATCCGAGGGGAAGAAGGCCATCAGCATATTGCCGAAGAATCTGAGGCTCCCCCTCTGGCTACATTCGAAGTAGGCAAATCAAGTCGGTCGTCCCCAAGCGCTACCGAAGTTGCCCTCGAGGCTGAGCCTGAGTTTTGAAGACTATCTTTGCAATTTTTTCTTTTCTTTTTATTGTAATTAAGGGAGACTCGGTAAAGCCTCATCTTGCCATATCAATATGAATGAATCTTCAGTTTTATATTTTCCTTTGTCCAAGCTTTACGTTAAAACAGTCTGTTTAGCTCGCCCGTGGCTTACACAAACTTGGCTTATTATAAGGCCAAGTAAATGAACCAACTCTTAAAAAAAATTTATTACTTTGTTGAGTTTGAAGGAGTCACTCGATCCTGTCGAGGCTGACCCAACTAGATCCATCGGAGCAAATAATTACTCGGCCTTTCCGAAGTAAAGGAGGAGGCTCGGCTTTGCCGAAGTAAAGATAATAACTCGGGTTTTACTGAAGTAAAAGGAATAGTTCGGCTTTGGCCGAGGTAAAAGCAATAATTCGGCTTTGCCGAAGTAAGAGAATAATTCGGCTTTGGCCGAGTTAAAAGGAATAGTTCGACTTTGCCGAAGTAAGATAATAGCTCGGCTTTTACCAAAGTAAAAGGAATAGTTCGGCTTTGCCGAAGCAAAAGATATGACCCGGTCCCTGCCGAAGCATATCTCATTTTCTCAGGGCATTTATTCATCGTTAATGCTTTATCTTTTCCGACACAAGCTTGCTTTTCGTATACGCCAAACATTCGATTGCTATTGGACCGTGTCCTTTTCCACGGAGGGTTTCCCAAGTTCATTCGTATCTTGAGGATTCGTAAACAACTCTTTGCATTTAAGGCCTCTGATCCGAGATCGAGAGGAAATTTTTTATCTTTTATTATAGCATGGGGAA
>UESW01001527.1:562156-586452 GCA_900491605.1 Calamus simplicifolius | reverse complement strand
CTTCTTTTCTTCGTTTTCGTCTCAATCGCATTGGAGATCGCAAATCCACGGCGCTCATTTTGTCTGATTTCTCTGATTTCTAAAGCATAGGCGAAAGCTACGTTGATGCAGTGTCGTTAGCCCAACTTGTTCGTCCGAACATTTTCTTTTATTCTCTATGTATTTTCTGTGCTTTAATGCACTTGTAATGCCTTGCAAGAGGCTGTAACATTTATAAGGAGATATAAAAAAAGTCTTTCCTTTCATATACTTGTCTTTTCTTGCCATTCTATTTTCTCTTTGTTAAATGTCAGTCTTCCCGACATACCGATGTGTTTGCACCATTTTGAGACATGTATTTAAAATCCAATGAAATGCGTATAACGTCAAAAACACTTTAAAGACTTGGCTCTTGCCAAGTATTTTGATAGCTCAATTCATGCTTATTGATGTGTGTCAGATTATGTTGGCCCTTTGAGAGTAGAGCGCATGATTTATCTTAGACTATAGGAAGACTTGGGCGGCCTTGCTGGCCCTTGATGGGAGTTAGATCACGCCGAATATCCCCAAAAATTTTTACTTACTTCATTGGCACGGCTCGGTCATGCCGAGGTGTAGAAAGGTCGTTCGATTTTTTCGATGTTTAAAGAAACAACTCAGCCGCGTTAAAATATGAAAAAATTACCCGGTCCTGTTGAGGCTTAAAGAAATCATTCGGTCCTGCCGAGACTTGAAAAAATCACTCGGTCCTGCCGAGGCTTGAAGAAATCACTCGGTCTTGCCAAGGCTTAAAGAAAGATTATATTTTACTTGGCGCTGCAAAGATACAGAAAAATCGCTCGGACCTGCCGAGGTTTGGAGGAATATCGCTCGGTTCTGCCAAGGCTTGGAGAAAGATTATATTTTACTTGGCTCTGCCAAGGTACGGAGAAATCGCTTGGCCCTACCGAGGTTCGAAGGAATATCACTCGGTCCTGCCGAGGCTTGGAGAAATCACTCAGTCTTACTAAGGCTTGAAGAAATTATATTTTACTTGGCGCTGCCAAGGTACTAAAAATTACTCGGACCTGTTGAGGTTCGAGGAATATCGCTCGGTCCTGCCGAGGCTTGGAGAAAGATTATATTTTACTTGGCGTTGCCAAGGTACGGAAAAATCGCTTGGCCCTGCCGAGGTTTGGAGAAATATCATTCGGTCCTGTCGAGGCTTGGAGAAAGATTATATTTTACTTGGCGCTGCCAAGGTACGGAGAAATCGCTCGACCTTGCTGGGGTTCAGAGGAATATCACTCGGTCCTACCGAGGCATGGAGAAAGATTATATTTTACTTAACGCTGCCAAGGTACAAAAAATCGCTCGGCCCTGCCGAGGTTCGGAGGATTATCACTCGGTCCTGCCGAGGCTTGGAGAAAAATTATATTTTACTTGGCACTGCCAAGGTACGAAAAAATACTCGGCCCTGCCAGGGTTCGGAGGAATATCACTCGGTCCTGCGAGGCTTGGAGAGAGATTATATTTTACTTGGCACTGCCAAGGTACGGGAAAATCGCTCGGCCCTGCCGAGGTTCGGAAGGAATATCACTCGGTTCTGCCGAGGCTTGGAGAAAGATTATATTTAACTTGGCGCTACCAAGGTACGGAGAAATCGCTCGGCCCTGTCAGGATTCGGAGGAATATCACTCGGTCCTGCCGAGGCTTGGAGAAAGATTATATTTTACTTGGTATTGCTAAGGTACAAAGAAATCGCTCGGCCCTGCCGAGGTTCGAAGGAATATCACTCGGTCCTGCCGAGGCTTGGAGAAAGATTATATTTTACTTGGCACTGCCAAGGTACGGAGAAATCGCTCGGCCCTGCCGAGGGTGCTCGGACCTGCCGAGTCTTTGTTGAGGGACCCGTAAGTCGGTAATCGAATGAAATCTGTTTCTTATCAAAGACTTTAGGGAAAATTGATCTTAACATAAACATCGCAATTTTAAAAGTAAAATCTTGTTATTGCAAGTAGGATGAATTCAGTGGGAGCATACTTTTTTGATGATATATCCGAAGGATGTCTGAATTCCATGTCTAGGGGATAGTTTTTCGTCCAGATCCTGGAGCTTATAAGTGTCGGGCCTGATGTCCTCTGCAACTTGATAGAGGCCTTTCCGATTTGGAGATAGCTTTCCTTGCTCTAGTAGTTTAGAGACAGATGCCGTGCGAAGTACAAGATCGCTAGAAAGAAAGGATTTTCCTTTGACTCGGGAGGAATAGTAATGAGCTATTCTTTGCTGATAGGCTACCATCCGAATTCGGGCTTTTTCTCTGACTTCTATCAAGTTGAGATTGGTTCGGAGCTGCTCGTCATTTGACTCCTCCGAATAACTTTTCACCCATGGCGAAGGTAGCCCTATCTCCACAGGGATGACAGCTTCCGTGCCGAAGGCCATTTTGAATGGAGTTTCACCTGTGGGGATCCTCTGAGTGGTTCGGTAGGCCCACAAGACATGATGAAGCTCCTTCGTCCATCTTCCCCGTGCCCTGTTGAGCCGAGCTTTGACTCCTTGCAACAAGGTTCGGTTGGTTACCTCGGCTTTTCCATTGGCTTGGGGGTGCTCTACCGATGTGAGCCGATTACAGATGCCATGATCTTTGCAGAACTCTCGGAACTTGCGATTGTCAAACTGTCTTCCGTTGTCGATGATAATAGTGTACGGGAGACCGAATCGATAAATGATGGATCTCCATACAAAATCCCTAGCCCGAGCCTCGGTTATCTGAGCAACTCCCTCGGCCTCGACCCACTTGTTGAAATAGTTGATCGCCATAAACATAAACTTCCTCTGTCCCGTGGTAAGAGGAAAAGGGCCGAGGATATCCATTCCCCACTTAACAAAGGGCCAAGTAGTTAATATGGGCGTCAAGTGAGCGAAGGGAAGCCTCTATATGTTTGAATGCTGTTGACATGAGTCACAAGTTTGGACGAGATCGTCAGAGTCCTTCATGGTTGGCCAGAAATACCCCTGGCGCAGCACCTTATGGCATAAGGCTCGGCCGCCAAGATGATTGTCACAAATGCCTTCATGGACCTCCCGAAGAGCGTAATCAGCCTTCATGGGCGAAGGCATTTGAGTAGTGGCATTGAGAAGGATTGCGTATACAGCTAATCGTCGAGTAGGACGTAATGAGACGCTTGCATCTTCATCCTCCTTGCCTCCTTTCTGTCAGTTGGGAGCGATCCTTCATTAAGTTATTTGAAAATTGGATCGAACCAAGATGGTTCGACCTTAATCTGCATTACCTGATCAACATTGGTAATGCTGGGCTTTTCAAGGACTTCCAGATGGAATTTTCGCTCGAGACCCTTCGAATTCGTGGTTGCCAGGCGAGATAAAAGGTCGGCGCGCGCATTCTCGGCCCTTAGAATTGAATGACTTCGAATTCAGAAAAGTAAAGAACAGATCGCGTACCTTTTGGAGATACCAAATCATGTTCGGCTCCCGAGCCTCGAACTCTCCCCGCACGTGGCCAACCGCTAATTGAGAGTCAGTGTAGGCATTCAGTTTCTTGACTTTGAGATCATGAGATGTGAAGTCCAGCGAGCAGAACCTCATACTCCGCTTCATTATTAGAGGCTGAAAGGAAAATCGGATGCCATACTCGAAGGTCGCACCCTTGGACTAGTAAGAACCAAACCGGCACTGGAACCATTTGTGTTGGACGATCCATCTGCATGAAGCAGCCACAGAGCATCGAATATCGGCTGCTCGGAGGTATCCGGAGTGGAACCGTCCTCAGGAATGGTACACTCAAGGAGAAAATCTGCTAGAATTTATGCTTTAATTGCTGGACGAGGCTGATATTGGAGGTCATGCTCACTTAGCTCGATAGCCCATTTGGTCATCCTTCCTGATGTCTCTGGACGATAAATGACTGATTTGACAGGCTGATCGATCAAGATTACCACAGTATGTGCTTGAAAATAGGGCCGTAACTTCCGAACGGACGTTCCCAGGGCCAACATCATCTTCTCAATTCGGGTGCACCTCGTCTCAGCATCCCGAAGTATTTTATTGACACAATAGATTGGCTTTTGAATTTTATTCTCCTTCCGGATTAGCACGAACCCGATGGAGCCCTCCAAGACTGCCAGATATAGGTATAGCGTCTCTTCGGGTTCGGACTGCTGAGGAGAGGTGGCGAGCCAAGGTATTTTCTGAGATCTTCAAAGGATTTCTGACAGTTCGAAGTCCACTAGAAGTTCTTAGCCGACTGAAGTGCCTTGAAGAAGGGCAAGCATCTCTCGGCTGACTGAACAACAAAGCGGTTGAGGGCCGCTATCCTTCCGATAAGACGCTACACTCTTTAACATACCCTGGAGGCGCCATTTGCTGTAGAGCTTGAATTTTTTATGGATTCGCTTCAATGCCTCGCTGGAAGACCATGAAGCCCAAGAACTTCTCAGAGTTGACTCCGAAGGCGCATTTAGTTGGATTAAGCTTCATCTGATACCTTCGGAGCATTGTGAAGCTTTCTGTAAGATCACCAATGTGCGGGATGCCTCCTTGCTCTTAACTAGCATATCGTCAACATAAACCTCCATGTTCCGACCAATTTGTTCTTTGAAAACCTTATTAACCAGTCTTTGGTATGTTGCGCTTGCATTTTTTAAACCAAAAGGCATGACTCGGTAACAGTAAATACCTCGGTCGGTTATGAAGGCGATCTTTTCTTCGTCCTTGGTGCCATTCGGATTTGATTATAGCTTGAATAAGTATCCATGAAAGTCAGCATCTGGTGGCCCGAGGTAGCGTCCACAAGCTGATCAATCTGAGGAAGAGGGAAACTGTCCTTCGGGCAAGCCTTGTTGAGATCTGTAAAGTCGATGCAGATTCTTCATTTCCAATTTGACTTCTTCACCATGATGACATTCGCCAGCCAATCGGGATAGTTCACTTCCGAATGAAGTTAGCTTTAATGAGTTTATCAACCTCTTCCTCGATGGCCTTCTAATGCTCGGGGCAAAGCTTCTTTCTTCTGCTTGATCGGCCAAAACGCCTCGTCCACATTAAGGTGATGGACAAGGACATCTGGGTTAATCCTCGGCATATCCGAAGCAGACCAAACGAAAACGACAGCGTTCCTTCGAAGGAAATCGACCGAATCTTGTCGAGGCTTCCCCTTTCGTTGTAACCCGATCCTTATGGTTCGGTCGGGCCGAGCTTCGTCAAGTGGCACCTCCTCGAGCTCCTCGGCTGGTTCTCTTTGTTGCTCGGCAAAATCCTTCTGAGCATCCAGTCCGTCAACCTTGGGCTTTCTAGACTAAAGGTCAGCAGCGAAGCAGTACCGAGCCACGATCTGATTCCCTCGGACTATTCCCACTCCCCATTCTATGGAAAACTTCATGACAAGATGGGGGATGGATATAAAGCTTTAAGGGACATCTGTCCGGGCCTACCAAGGATTGCATTGTAGGGAGATCAGAGCTTGGTTACCAGAAAGTCCATGTGAACAGTGGCTATACTGGGCCAAGTGCCTGCCCGGACCACCAATGTGACGACCCCCTTGGGGATAATAACATCGCTAGTGAAACCATTAAGGTGGAGTCTATGGACCGAAGATTTTTTATCCGCAATTTCATCCTCACAAAAGCATCAAAGTACAAAACATTAGCAAAGATTCCACTATCAACCAAAATTCGGTGTATATCATAATCATTCATATTGTGAGATACAACCAAAGCATCATCGTGCGGGTATTGTATCTCTCGGAGGTCCTCGTCAGTAAAAGAAAGCTCATCAATGCGGGCCTTCTTTGATGGATTCTTCTCTTCATCTATCCGGGCCGATGAGAAGCCGATCGTTGCTATCATATTGACATTTCCAATGACCGTGGATTCGGCGGAGGAGGTTGGCGAGTCTCAGGCTGACGGTCTCCATTATTCGACTCAGGTGATCTTCTAGACCAGTCCAGCCTGCCCCGTCGGATGAGTTGCTCAATCTCATTCTGAAGCTGCCAACACTCTTCGGTATCGTGCCGTGATCCCAATGGAATTGGCAGTACTTGGTCATGTCCCTCGGAGCCGCGTTCCCTCGGAGAGGCGGCAGCCGAAGGATCTGGCGCTCGATCTCCATCAAGATCTGTGCCCTTGGTGTGGTGAGTGGGATGTATTGATTGAATCTTCGGGCCAGGCTTTGGATACGATCTCTGGGCGGCGATGAAAGAGCTCTCTAGCAACGGAGCGAGCTTGCATGGCGAAGGGATCGGCTCTTCTCCAAGCCCTTGGCCTCCTTTCTTTTTGATTGTTCGGCCTGGACTGACCTCCGCAACTCCTTAACTCTGGCGTACTTGTCCACCAAAGCCATCATGTCGAAGAGGCTCTTCGGATAGTTGAACTCCACGAATAGATAGAAGTCACCCTCCTTCGATACTCCGCCTGCCAAGGCAGACATGGCCGCCTCGTGGTTAAGATGGTCTACTTCTAACATGGCCATGTTAAGTGGCCGAGATAATTCTTCAAAGACTCCCCCTCCTGTTGCTTAACCTCGGAGAGGGAATCGGACCTCCACCGGTGGCGGCGACTACTGACAAACTAGTTAATGAATATGCAGCTTAGCTCATCAAAAGAATTAATGGATCCTGGCTTTAGGCTATTGAACCAGGTTCTGATGGACCCCTGAGCGTAGAGGGGAAGGTTCGACACAGGATCGCATCTAATGCTCCGTGGAACATCATGATGGACCGAAAGCTACTCAGATGGTCATCGGGGTCGGTGGATCCATGGTATGGCTCGATGGTGGAAAGCTTGACATGAGGAGGGATCACCTCCTGCATAATCTCCTCGGAGAAGGGGATGCCCTGCTCAGCTGCTCTGCCCTCGATTGGGATTGCGGAGCTTGCTTAACGACATCTAGCTCTTGCTGCCATTCTCGAAGCATCTTCCGAATCTGTCACTGGATCCCCTCATCTTGGGTAGCAGGGGAGACCGGTCAAGGGGAGTATGGTGACGGCGTCGAGTCATGATGGGAGAACATCGGGAAGAGAGACCGAGCTCGTCGAGATCTAGGCGGGCTTTTCCCTCTAGCCCTCTGCTACATCGATCTAGCTCCTTTAGGCTGCTGAGGGTGGCTTGCAACCTCGGATGGGTTGAAAGAAGAGATCATTGGCGGAGCGGGGGCGACAACTCCATCAGGGAGTTGTTGAGCAGAGGCAGTTGGACGGGGAATCCCCTGGAGCCCTTGGACCAGCTATGCCAGGGCTTGCACCTGTTGAACCAGTGTAGCGAACTGGTTTGAGGTCACTGTGGTTGCCGGTGGCGAGGAAGTCTCGACCGGCGGCTGATGTGGAGGTGCCATATTATTTGTGGAATCAGACCTTTGGGAGGCGGTCTGATCCTGAGCATTCGAGGTGGCTCTCCTTCGATTCACCATTGAAGGGTTGCTCTTCTTGTTTCAAGCCTTGTCTCCTTGATCACAAGTATATGGGACTGAAGCCCTTCCCCTAGTGTCAATTGTTGCCGTAGAAATCTATTCTCTAACTCAGGTGCAGCCCACCTCCGGAACCGGACACATGTTCCTCGCTTGGATGGACCTGTAAGACAGTCCTCATGCAGAGAACGTTGGGAGTGGCCCTCTACGGAAGACCCTCCAACGCCCAAGTCAGTGAAGATTCACAGCAATCAGATATGAGGAAAAGGCTCTCGCAAAAGAGTCCTACAAGAACGGCCTCTTGAGGAGCCCAGGGAGCTTAACTTGAGCTACAATGGAGTTTTTTCAGTGAAAGAGTGAGCATACCTGGAAGACTTTAAGACAAGATATATATAGGTTGCCAATGTGATGGCAGACAGCTACCTGATTCCTTGAACTTGCTACAGGGAATCAGAAACCGTCATGATTCGAATCTGATTCGAATTAAATTTGTTACGAGGCCGGTGGCTTTCGAAACCGATTAGTTAGAGAATTAACGGCTAGAGAGGCTAGCTGATGCTTTGAGATTCGATGCCTTATAGGCTCTGGGCCATGTTTAATATTATTGGCTTTTTCCTCTACTTAAGGTGGTCAGAGACCCACGTAGTTGGAATCTCGCATGATTATGAATTTGAATTTTTCTCGCATTTGGTTCCGAAAAGGTTCAGGGATACCTTGGTCTAGCCGAGGTATGAGGATGACTCGATCTGGCCGAGGCATGAGGATGGCTCAGTCTGGCCGAGGCATAAAGAAGGCTCGGTCTGGCCAAGGTATGAAGATGGTTCGGTCTCGCAGAGGTGTAGGAATAGCTTGGTTTGGCCGAGACATAAGGGCACCTCGGTTTTGTTGAGACGTATCAGTCCCATTCTTTTCTGGATGCGACAACTGGTGGATCAGAAATCAAAAGCGATCCCAACCTTTTGTTGTGCGCACGAATATTGACATAATAACTATTTTACCCCTCATCACATGCCCCCCACTCCCTAGTCCGAAGTGTAAGTTCGGACATAGGGAGAAGAGTCCCAGATGGCTTCATTCGGACGGAAGGATTCGAAGGGGTGCGCAATGATGATTTCATAACAGCCACGTCGCCACTCCATTTTTCTTGGTGGATGAAGAAGAAACCCCTCGTTTCTTGCGAATAACGATTAGGGAAGCAACACATGGCAAGTCTCGGCGCTTAAGGCATCCAAGCTGGCGATTTGGAAGTTTGGGGATCCTCGCCGATGGTGCACTGCCTTTCTACTAGGATAGTTTAAAAGAAGATTGAAAGGAATTATCCATGATGGGGCTAGTTGACCCCATGGGTAACGATGACTGCACCTGGGTGGCCTCGGCAAGTCGGCTCATCCTCGACGGCCTTCCTGGGCGGACTCTTCCTAGGTAAAAGCACCTTGAAGTCCCCTAAATAAAGACATCGATAGCAGAGTAATTCCCTGGATGGACAAACTTGAGACATTGTCCATAGCCAGCCACCTCAAGCATTTATGGGCATTTTAATTCCTGGTGGTGGTAAGCCAGAAGGTGCTGGTGCTATTAATACAAGGTGGGAGATGAGGACAAGAGGCTTTGACTGATGACTCTACCTACACCCTCTCTTTTTATCTCTGCTGCACCTAAGAGCCAAACCGAGCCTAGGACCTCAAATTTTGGCACTGGCACTTCCCCACCTTCAGTCGGCATGATTCCCTTGGGGGCAGATCACCAATATATAAAGTATTCAAATCAGTAGAAGGAGACAAATTTCTTCAAGAAAAAGCTCTCAAGCCTTTACTTGACGTCGACACCAAACATAACGCAAAGGCAAAAAGCTACAAAAGCTAAGTACACTACATTGAGAAAAAAGTTTCTTTTCATTCAACTTCTCAATAACCACTCGGGCCGGCAGGGCAATCCCCGCGGTAGTTTCTCGATGGCCCCACAATCATAAGGATACCCCGGAACGGCGCGAGAAACATCCGAGACGGTTCAAGTCCTATGGTCTCGGCGGTCCCGAGTTAAACTCTCGGATCGGCCGAGCAACCCTCGAGGTATTTTCAAATGACTTTGGTGGCCCGGCGATCATAAGGACACCCCCGGACCAGCGCGAGAAACCTCCAAGGTGGTTAAAATCCTATGGTTCCGGCGGCCCCAAGTCAATGTCCGGGCCGGCCGCGAAACCCTCGAGGTGGTTTTATTTTAGCCCAGCAGCCTTATACCTACCTCAGTGGCATCATTATAAGTTCAACGGTATTATTGCAGCCTCAATGGCTCTATCAACTCCAACGGCTTTATCTTTGCCTCAGCGGCTAACGGCTAACGTTGGTAAGTTAAAGGCCCAAGTTAGCTCACAGCAGGAGAGATCAACCCCAGCTCACAGTTGACGGGCATCTATTTTCAGACCCCGCGTTGGGAGAGGATTACTGGCTGCCCTTAGCTAGTCAAAGATGTCCACACAAGACAGCACAAAAAGAAAAGAATTTCTCCACCTGAAAGGAACTAGAAAAAAAAAAGAAAAGAAAAGACAAGAAGACAAGCACAAAAGAAGTTCTACACTCCTTTAGCTTAGCGGATGCAACGCCCAAAAGCTCAATGAATGTGGGGGGCATATAATAGGGCTAGTTGACCCTATGGGTAACGATGACCACACCTGAGCGGCCTCGGCAAGTCAGCTCATCCTCGACGGCCTTCCTAGGCGGACTCTTCCTAGGCGGCTTCCTAGACGGTCTTCCTGGGCGGCTTTCCTAGACGGCCTTCCTAGACGGTTTTCCTGAACAGTCTCTCTAGACGGCCTCCTCAAGTCAGCCTCCGACTTTAAGTTGGCCACGATCTTTTTCTACTCGGCTTCTCTCCTTCCGCGGCCATGTTATATCTCTCGCACCAAGGCATTTATGGTCTTATAACAGCCACGCACATCTCACTACATGCTTGCTCTAAGGCATTTATTGCCTTATTCCCTCCCATGCACTAAGGCATTTATGGTTGCCATGTTGGCACCCTTGCATGAGAAAAGATGGCGTAGGAGGCAAGGAAGCCAGGACGACGAGTTCCCAACTCCACGCCTCACAGTCACCCACGATGACTCCGTTCTAGGTGGTTCTCCCAGACTCATCTTCGGTCCATCCTGGTCTTTCTCGGCACCATCTCTCCCGACTCCACCTTGATACTCTCCGACTCCACGGACTCGGCAACAATGACTCCGGCTTCCGGATTTCTACTCCAGGTGGACGACCCCCGATTCTCTGCTCCCCCACTTGCTTGGCTCTACCATTGTTTGTATGCGCATGGGGATGGGTACATGATAATCAAGTGGCTACCCACTCTGACAAAACTTAATCCACCAACTACAGCCACCTACCCTGACGGGATAGCGTCTGTAGCTCTAACATGCCATTAAGAAGCAAGTTTCACCATTGCTGCCATCATCATAAATACTTTGACAAGTGGCAGCACCTCAAGTCTCACAGACAACAGTCCTGACATTCCATCCACAAAAGTCATCATTCATCATGAGGCCCCAACCACTCAGATCAAATGAACCCCAAAAGTCATCATCCATCATGAGGCTCCACGTGACTCACTAGATGATAAGGCTCCAAGCTTCTCAGGCAAGCCACACAAAGTCCAAAGATGAATAAATTGGGTAGAGGGACCCCCGACCAGGTAGCCATAACAACACACGCTCATTCTTGCTTACAGAGAGCTCTCTTTAAGCCTCTCTCTTTCTCTTTCGAGCTTCCTCAAGCTCATGACTGTTGCCCAGAGCATTGACTTGAGGGTCGGAGGGTCCCCGCCGAATCTCTAGTCCCCGGGACTTTTTGTAGGCTCCAGACCACAAGAAGCTCGCCGAAAGATCCTTGGCACGCTGAAGAAGGCGACCGGACGCTTGCGGACATTCGAGGAGGGTGATCTAGCAACAACAATTCCCTATTACATGTTTTCTTGCTTCTTCTCCAGAGATTCGCTTCTCCAAATTCTTACGATCCCGTTTGAAGCTCGTTCTTTCAACTCGGAAATATGAAGGGCCCGAGGGACATGGCTTCTGTGATGACCTTAAAGGATTTGGACAAAGTTTGCTGGAGGTACAGGATTCCTTGGATGTCGCTTTATGGCTACCAAAACCTGAGCAGAGAGTTTCAGAGCAGCCAGGATGTGGGATCTTCCTTTATGAAAGAGCCTGAGAGCGGGTCTCCGATTCCCCATCCACCTGTTGGCGGAGATAATGTGATTTTACAACATATATCCAACAATGGTGGCTTTGAATAGCTGCAACATCGTCGCATTCATATCGATGTGTAGTCGCGCCGGGGTAACAGCGACGCTCTCCATGTTTCGTGTCTGCTACAGCTTGGTGTACGGAAGGAGCTCTGAGTGGCCCTACTTGAGCCCAAAGTCGTTCAAAATGATATTGGATAACCCATCCTTCATAAAAGAATGAAAATCCCAATTCTTCATTGTCGAAGGGAACATCGGTTCTGATTTCCTCTGAGTATGGACAAATTATGCTAAGGATTCGGAAGCACACCCGGAGCTGTCCGAACATGAAAAGAAGGATTTATCACCCTTCGCAGCGGTCGGATATTCTCGACCAGCGATCTCTTGGCAGAAGATGCCCTTTTGCCACCAGACTTGGCCCATGTCGATCCTCAGGGTAGGTTCTTGTCCTCTTCCTATACTGGTTATATCCTGGCGATTTTATCACAGGCTAGGCTGTCTTCTGTTGTGTCTGCAGCCGAAAGGTCGGAGTTCATGAGCCAGATGAAGGGGGAACTAGGCAATCGCCAGAGGGGATCCAGCTCTGAGAGGCAAGTCTGAGAAGAAGCCTCGTCTTTCTAAATCGCGTTCAAAGGAGGCAAAGCGGATCAAGATCGGTTGGCGATCCTCTACACCAAAGAAGGAGACGGGAGTGCCAGAGGTAAAGAAAAAGTCGTACCCATTAGAGGGGAACCAATGGTAGAGGAGAGGCTGGTGGTTGAAGATAGGCCGGTGGTTGAGGAAGAGATCATTAAGGCTTCCCACTCACCGGCAATGGTAATATTGGATGACTCTGATGGATCACCGTCAGCTGGCCCCATAGTTCCTTTACCCATGGACAAGAATTGCGTTTGAAGGGGGTTGGAGTCCAAAAACGCCCTCTGCGCATGGAGAACTCTTGCCCCCGGCCGAGGCGAGAGAGGTTGGCGGGGAAGCTGAGGCACAGAAAGAGCTTCCTATCGAGGTGCTCCCTCCTAAGGAATCAGGGGGAGTTAAAGGAGAAGCCGAGGCATCGAGGAGAATAGAGGAAATAGAGCAGAGGCCTGTAGATCAAGAGGGACTCTTAGACAAGGAAGAAGTCCAGAGCGCGGATTCTCCAACGGAGGTATCAAGAGGAAAGGGGAAGCAAGCCGAAACTTCTCGGGTTGAAGCCTCCCAAGTCAAAGCTCTGGTCGAAGAGGCAAGATGAATCGGGGCTCCTCGAACTGAGACCCCACAAATCAATCCACTGGCGTTAAGTTCGCTTAACCTAGATGTCGATGAGACGCTAGCTGCGCTGATGCGATCTGTTCTGTATGAGATAGCTCCGCAGCTGAAGAAGACATTGTCTTTGTAGTATTCGGGCGAGATGGCCTACCGAGTGATATCGAATTTCTTTCCGAAATCGATAATCATTCGCTTGCTAGGATAGTGTCAACAAATACCTCCCGAGTAGTAAGAATCTTGAAGCATTTCACTTTTATAGAATAGTTCAATTGGATCTTACCATCGGGAGTTCATTTGCAGAGCACTACCATAACGAGATCCTATGCTGCCATTTGAAACTGGTCACTGGGGTATGCGCTAAAGCTAGAGAGAGGTTGTCAGCCTTCAGGAAAGAGTGGTATCAACCGACAACTTTCCAAAGCTTTGAGGGTGGCTCAAAAGAGCATTGAAAAATTAGAGCAAGCCAAGAGAATCGCTCTGGAACGAGCGTTCAGATTCCAGGCTGAAGCCAGTAAGCTCGGAGGGGCTCGCGATTTAGCTGATAAGGTTCGATCGGAATTATCGCAATGTAGGTTTAAGCATGCTCGAGAGGTGGAATCTTTGAAGAAGCTCTTCGACGAAGTGGAACGACGCTTATAAGCGTTTCGCCAATGAGAGAAGTAGCTTGAATAAGAGGCTCGACGAGGACCGATATCAACGGCAGCAAGATCAAATTGCCAGCTTGAACAAAAGGCTTGCTGAGGAGGTGAATAGATCCAGGTGGCACCATGACCAGAATGCCAAACTCACCACTGATCTCGCTCAGTCTCAGCTAGAGGTCGAAGAGAGACAGTCGAGGGTCAATAATCTCAAGGAGAGGATGTACCAGCATGGGGATGACAAATGAAAGCTATCGATAAAATCCAGGAGCTGAACGCGAAAATGTCTCGGCGAGAAGAGGAGGTATAGCATCTCCTTACTTCTTTTCACATTTTTTCTACTTTAATTATTATCATTACTCTGATTGATTTTGTCTCCAGGTGAGTAGGATGGGTTCTGAAGTTCAGAACCAATTAAAGGCTTTGAGAGAGAGCTGACCTCAAGTCGCCAAAGGTGCTCTGAACTGGAGGATTAGGTGACCGAAGCCAAGAGGCAGGCTGCTCTGGCTGTGGAGGAGTATAGAAATTCTGCTCGATTTTTGGATGAGCACAAGGCAGCTATCTGCCGAAGCTGAGTACGAAAAGATCCGGATGTTGACCTTGAAGCCGTTCTTGGTACCAGCCGAGCCATGGATCCAGAAGTAGATATCCGAGGGGAAGAAGGCCATCAGCATATTACCGAAGAATCCGAGGCTCCTCCTGCGGCTACATTCGATGTAGCGAATCAAGTCGGCCGTCCCCAAGGGCTACCGGAGTTGTCCCCAAGGCTGAGCTGAGTTTTGAAGACTCTTTGCAATTTTTTCTTTTCTTTTTATTGTAATTAACAGAGACTCGATAAGCGTCATCTTGCCATATCAATATGAATGAATCTTTAGTTTTATATTTTTCCTTGTCCAAGCTTTACGCTAAAACAGTTTGTTTAGCTCGCCCGTGGCTTACCCAAACTTGGCTTATTACAAGGCCAAGTAAATGAACTAACTCTTAGAAAATTTTTGATTACTTTGTTAAGTTTGAAGGAGTCACTCGATCCTGCCGAGGCTGACCCAGCTAGATCCATTGGAGCAAATAATTACTCGACCTTTCCAAAATAAAGGAGGGGGATCGGCTTTGCCAAAGTAAAGATAATAACTCGGGTTTTACTGAAGCAAAAGGAATAGTTCGGCTTTGCCGAAGTAAGATAATAACTCGGCTTTGCCCGAGGTAAAAGGAATAATTCGGCTTTGTCGAAGTAAGACAATAACTCGCTTTGGCTGAGGTAAAAGGAATAGTTCGGCTTTGCCGAAGTAAGATAATAGCTCGGCTTTTACCGAAGTAAAGGGAATAGTTCGGCTTTGCCGAAGCAAATGACATGATCCGATCCCTACGAAGCATCTCATTTTCCTCAGGCATTTATTTCTTCGTTAATGCCTTGTCTTTTCGATGCGAGCTTGCTTTTCATATACGCCAAGCATTTGATTGCTTTTGGAACGTGTTCTTTTCCGCATAGGATTTCCCAAGTTCATTCGTATCTTGAGGATTCATAAACAACTCTGCATTTAAGGCCTCTGATCCGAGATCGAGAGGAAATTTTTTACCTTTTATTATGGCATGGGGAATATCTCCAGTATACCTCGAGGAGCACCGAGTTTAAGGTATTGCCACGTGGTCTCGAATGCAACGCAGTTGTCACGTCTTGAGTTCCCAAGTTCCCTCCTTCGTTAATGGCTACTCCCGTTTAATGTCTATAAAAAGGGAAGAGCAGAGGATGCTTGAGCATATCCGGGAAAGTCTCCTTACTTTGTGATCAGAAAGAAACTTTCATGGCTTCTTCCACGCTGAGGTTGAGAGCTGTAAGGCTGGGTTTTCCCTTCGAGGTTTGGTCTAGCCCCAATGGCTAGGGTGATGAAGTTGTTGAAAAGTAAGTCATTCTCAAGGGAGGAGTTATGAAGGCCATATGCGAAGCGCAAAAGGGGGATAGAGGTCATATGGGAAGCGCACGTGGGCGCTTTTGTTTGGCTCTGTCTGCCCATCGTGGAACCATAAAGGCCACTGAAAATTCAATTTTTGATGGGCCTCGGTTTCACAAGCTTTCCGTCAACCATATGACCTTTATCGCCGAGCCCTTCTTCCTGAGGCTTTTTATCTTCCATAGTACCCCTCGGCCATGTCCCTGCATCCGAGGAATTCCATACTTCGAAAGCCGGAGGTAAGTTCCTTCAGGTTGCTTCTTTTCTCCATCTTCGTCTCAATCGCTCTGGAGATCGCAATTCCACGGCGCTCATTTTGTCTAATTTCTCTAATTTCTTGAGCATAGGCAAAGCTACGTTGATGCAGCGTCATTGGCCGAACTTGTTCGTCCGAACATTTTCTTTTATTCTATGTATTTCCTATGCTTTAATGCACTTGTAATGCCTTGCAAGAGATTGTAACTTTTGTAATGAATATAAAAGAAATCTTTCCTTTCATATACTTGTCTTTTCTTGTTCTCTTTTCTCTCTGTTAAATGTCAGTCCTCTGACATACCGATGTATTTGCACCATTTTAAGACATGTATTTAAAATCCAATGAAATACGTATAACGTCAAAAACGCTTTAAAGACTTGGCTCTTGCCAAGTATTTGATAGCTTAATTCATGCTTGTCGATATGCGTCAGATTACGTTGGCCCTTTGAGAGTAGAGCGCACGATTTATCTTAGGCTATAGGGCCTTGCTGGCTCTTGACGAGAGTTCGATCATGCCGAATATCCCCGAAAATTTTTATTAGTTCATTGGCAGGGCTCGGTCATGCCGAGGTGTATAAAGGTCGTTCGATTTTTTCGACGTTTAGAGAAACAGCTCAACCGCGTTTAAATATGGAAAAAATAACCGATCCTGCCGAGGCTTGAAGAAATCATCGGTCCTGCCGAGACTTGAAGAAATCATTCGGTCCTGCCGAGGCTTGAAGAAATCACTCGGTCTTACCAAGGCTTGAAGAAAGATTATATTTTACTTGGCGCTATCAAGGTACGAAGAAATCGCTCGAACCTGCCGAGGTTCGAAGGAATATCGCTCGGTTCTACCAAGGCTTGGAGAAAGATTATATTTTAATTGGCGCTACCAAGGTACGGAGAAATCGTCGGCCCTGCCGAGGTTCGGAGGAATATCACTCGGTCCTGCCGAGCTTTAGAAATTACTCGGTCTTACCAAGGCTTGAAGAAAGATTATATTTTACTTGGCACTGCCAAGGTATGGATATCGCTCGGTCCTGTCGAAGCTTGGAGAAAGATTATATTTTACTTGGCGCTGCCAAGGTACGGGAAATCGTTCGGCCCTGAGGTTCGGAGGAATATCACTCGATCCTGCCGAGGGTTGGAGAAATATTATATTTTATTGGCGCTGCCAAGGTACGAAGAAATCGCTTGGCCCTGCCGGGGTTCGAAATATATTCTCATGCCGAGGCGTCGAAAAAAATTATATTTTACTTGGCGCTGCTAAGGTACGGAGAAATCGCTCGGCCTGCCGAGGTTTGAGGAATATCACTCGTCCTGCTAAGGCTTGGAGAGAGATTATATTTTACTAGGCGCTGCCAAGGTACGAGAAATCGCTCAACCCAGGGGTTCGGAGGAATATCACTCGGTTCTATCGAAGGCTTGGAGAAAGATTATATTTTACTAGATGCTACTAAGGTACAGAGAAATCGCTCGGCCCTACCGAGGTTCGAAGGAATATCACTCGATCCTGCCAAGGCTTAGAAAAAGATTATATTTTACTTGGTGCTGCCAAGGCACGAAAAAATCGCTCGGCCTGCCGGGGTTCAGAGAATATCCCTCGGTCCTGCCGAGGCTTGGAGAAGATTATATTTTACTTGGCGCTGGCAAGGTACGGAGAAATCGCTCGGCCTACCAGATTCGAAGGAATATCACTCGGTCTTGCTGAGGCTTGAGAAAATTATATTTTATTTGGTGCTGCCAAGTATGGAGAAATCGCTCGGCCCTGCCGAGGTGCTCGGACCTACCGGTCTTTGTTGAGGGACCCGTAGGTCGGTAGTCGGATGAAATCTGTTTCTTATCAAAGACTTCAGGAAAATTGATCGAAACAAAACATCAAATTTTAAAAGTAAAATCTTGTTATTGCAAGTAGGATAAGTTCAGTGGGAGCGTACTTTAATGATATATCCGGAGGTTGTTTGAATTCTATGTCCGAAGATAGATTTTTCGTCAGATCTGGAGCTTGTAAGTGTCGGGCCTGATACCTTTACAACTTCATAGGGGCCTTTTCGATTTGGAGATAGCTTTCCTTGCTCTAATAGTTTAGAGACATACGCCTTGCGAAGTACAAGATCGTCAGGAAGAAAGGATTTTTCTTTGACTCGGAAGGAATAGTAAGGAGCTATTCTTTGTTGATAGGCTGCCATCCGAATTCGGCTTTTTCTCTGACTTCTTCTATCAAGTCAAGATTGGTTCGGAGCTGCTCGTCATTTGACTCTCCGAATAACTTTCTACTCATGGCAAAGGTAGCCCTATCTCCATAGGGATGACAGCTTCCGTTCCGAAGGCCATTTTGAATGGAATTTCACCTGTGGGGATCCTCTGGGTGGTTCGGTAGGCTCACAAGACGTAATGGAGCTCCTCCGCCCATCTCCCTCGTGCCCTGTTGAGCCGAGCTTTGACTCCTTGCAGCAAGGTTCGATTGGTTACCTCGGCTTCTTCATTGGCTTGAGGGTGCCCGACCGATGTGAGCCAATTACATATGCCATGATCTTCGCAGAACTCTCAAAACTTGAGATTATCAAACTGTCTTTTGTTGTCAGTGATAATAGTGTACGGAGACCGAACCGACAAATGATGGATCTCCATACAAAATCTCTAGCTCAAGCCTCTGTTATCTGAGCGATTGCTTTGACCTCGACCCACTTGTTGAAATAGTCAATTGCCACAAACAGAAACTTCCTCTATCCCGTGGCAAGAGGAAAAGGGCCGAGGATGTCCATTCCCCACTTGACGAAGGGCCAAGCAATAATATGGGCGTCAAGTGAGCAGAGGGAAGCCTCTGTATGTTTGAATGCCGTTGACATGAGTCAGGTTCGAACGAGATCGTCAGAGTCCTTCATGGTTGGCCAGTAATACCCCTGGTGCAGCACCTTATGGCATAAGGCTCGGTCGCCAAGATGATTGCCACATATGCTTTAATGGACCTCCCGAAGAGCGTAATCAACCTCCGATGGGCGAAGGCATTTGAGTAGTGGCATTGAGAAGGATCACTTATACAGCTGATCGTCGAGTAAGATAATGAGACGCTTGCATCTTCATCTCCTTGCCTCCTTTCTATTAGTCAGGAGTGATCCTTCTTTAAGATAGTTGAAAAATTGGGTCAAACCAAGATGGTTCGGCCTCAATCTGCATCACTGATCAATGTTGGCAATGCAGGGCTTTTCAAGGACTTCCAGGTGGAATTTTGCTCAAGATCCATCGAATCCGTGGTTGCTTGCGAGATAAAAGGTCGGCGCCGCATTCTCGGCCCTTGGAATCTGAATGACTTCGAATTCAGAAAAGTAGGAAAACAGATCATGCACCTTTTGAGATACCGAATTATGTTCAGCTCCTAAGCCTCGAACTCTCCCCGCACATGGCCAACCACCAATTGAGAGTCGGTATAGGCATTCAGTTTCTTGACTTTTAGATCACGAGCGATGCGAAGTCCAGAGAGCAGAGCCTTATACTCCACTTCGTTATTTGAGGCTGAGAAGGAAAATCGGATGCCATACTCGAAGGTCGCACCCTTCGGACTAGTTGGTTGCCATGTTGGCACCCTTGCAAGAGAAAATATGCGTAGGAGGCAAGGAAGCCAGGACGAGGAGTTCCCAACTCCACGCCTCACGGTCGTCCCCGACGACTCCGTTCTAGATGGTTCTCCCAGACTCATCTTCGGTCCATCCTGGTCTTTCCCGGTACCATCTCTCGACTCCGCCTTGATCCTTTCCAACTCTACGACTCGGCAACAATGACTCCTGCTTCCGGATTTCTACTCCAGGCGGCCGACTCCCGATTCTCTGCTCCCACATGCTTAGCTCCACCATTGTCCATACGCGCATGGGGATAGGTACAGGATGATCAAGTGGCCACCCACTCTGATAGGACTTGATCCACCAACTGCAGCCACCACCTCTGACGAGATAGCGCCTGTAGCTCAACATACCATTAAGAAGCAAGTTTTACCATTGCTGCCATCGTCATAAATACTTTGACAAATGGCAGCACCTCAAGTCTCACAAACATCAGTCCTGACATTCCATCCACAAAAGTCATCATTCATCATGAGGCCCCAACCACTCAGATTAGATGAACCCCAAAAGTCATTATCCATCATGAGGATCCACGTGACTTACTAGATGACAAGGCTCCAAGCTTCTCAGGCAAGCCACACAAAGTCCAAAGATGAATAAATTGGGTAAGAGGACCCCCGACCAGGTAGCCACAACAACACACGCTCATTCTTGCTCACAGAGAGCTCCTCTCTAAACCTCTCTCTTTCTCTTTCTCTTTCGAGCTTCCTCAAGCTCACGACTGTTGCCCAGAGCACTGACTTGAGCATCGAGGGTCCCCGTCGAAATCTCAGGTCCCCGGACTTTTGTAGGCTCCAGACCATGAGAAGCTCGTCGAACGATCCTTGGCACACCGGAGAAGGCGACCGAATGCTCGCAAACGTTCGAGGAGGGTGATCTGACAACAACAGATTGCGCGCCAGGATGGGGAGACACGCTGAAGAAAGAAAGCTCTGCCTTCCTGAGCTGTAAGCCTTTGTTCCCTTAAGACAGCCATGGTGGTGATGCGCTGCCGAGGCCTCCGCCAGTCATACCGGGGGCATCCACATCGCACTGGGCAGCAGAGACCATCCTCTCTGCTCCTTCACCACCAGCCTTAGCTGCTCAACCTAACCAACTAGCCATCCTCAATCAAAAAGTTCAAGCCTTGATTGCAGCAGTTTATGAGCTATAGGAGCAACGCTCGGTGCCACTCAGTAGCAGCCCAAGCCTTTCACACCGCCTTGATAGCTGCACCAATTAGCCAATGATCCACCCGCGAAAGATCTCCTCAGAGAGAGACTGACTGCCATCATGCTTCACCTAAGCACCACCACCGTGAAGCTTTCAAAAGACTGTGGTCTCCTACCTTCGCCCGAGCAGTCCCTCTTCCGACGGCGGCACGGGAAGGGACTCGAGCGGAGCATTATCAACAGCATCACTCCTCCCTTCCTCATCTTTTGAGTCATCTGGGAAGGACCTTAATCCTGAGATGAAGAGGCGTCTGGATGAACAACACCGACGGTTGGAGGAGCTCAGCCGAGGCTCAACAATCAGCCAGAGGCGGACTACAACACTCATCCACCCCTCACTCATCGTATTATGGAAGAGCCCATTCCTTCCAGATTCCGCCTTCCTCAGTTGGATCTGTTTGATGGCACCACGGATCCACTTGACCATCCCAAGAGCTACAAAGATCTGATACAAATTCAAGGGGCAACTGATACCCTTTTATGTATGATTTTTTGGCCACCCTGCGAAAAGTTGCGCGCTTGATATTCTTGCCTACCTCTGCACAGCATCGACTCTTTCCACAGCTGGAGATGGCTTTCTTGAAGCACTTTGATGCCTGTCGAAGGATTCCCCGAATGGAAGACAGCTTGTTCTCTGTCCGATAGAAGAATAAAAATCCCTAAAAGATTTTGTGGCCCATTTTAGAACGGCTGCCATGGAAGTTTATTACCTCAATGATGTTGTGGCAACTTTGGCCCTGAAGCATGGACTTCACTGCTCCCGCTTCACTATTCACTGGACAAGAAGCCTCCTAGCTCCTACGCCGAGCTCCTAAGTTGTGCGCAGAAATATATTCATGCCGACGAAGCTGACTTCGTACGGAGGGCACTAAAGGAAAGATAGCCCTATAACACTAAATTGCAAGCCTTCGCACGATGACACATGCTCAGACTTCTACCAATTATGCAGTTATGCTAGAAGGCATCCCCAACATATTAAGCAGTAAAAGCACCTTGAAGTCCCCTAAATAAAGGCATCGGTGGCAGAGTAATTCCCAGGATGGACAAACTTAAGACAATGTCCATAGCCAGTCACCTCAAGCATTTATGGCATTTTAATTCCTGGTGGTGGTAAGCCGGGAGGTGCTGGTGCTATTAATACAAGGTGGAAGATGGAGACAAGGGTCTTTGACTGTTGACTCTACCTACCCCCTCTCTCCCCCTCTCTTTTTCTCTCTGCTGCACCCAAGAGCCAAACCGAGGCTTGGAGAAAGATTATATTTTACTTGGCGCTGCCAAGGTACGAAGAAATCGCTCAGCCCTGCCGGGTTCGGAGGAATATCACTCGGTATCACTCGGTCCTGCCGAGGCATGTAGAAAGATTATATTTTACTTGGCGCTGCCAAGTACGGAGAAATCGCTCGGCCCTGCCGAGGTTCGGCGGAATATCACTCGATCCTGCCGAGGCTTGGAGAAAGATTATATTTACTTGGCGCTGCCAAGGTACAAAAAACCGCTCGGCCCTGTCGAGGTTCGGAGGAATATCACTCGGTCTGCCGAGGCTTGGAAAGATTATATTTTACTTGGCTGCCAAGGCACAGAAAAATCGCTTAGCCCTGTCGGGTTCGAGGAATATCACTTGGTCCTGCCAAGCTTGAGAAAGATTATATTTTACTTGGCGCACCAAGTACGGAGAAATCGCTTGGCATGCCGAGGTTCGAAGGAATATCACTCGGTCCTGCCGAGGCTTAGAAAAAGATTATATTTTACTTGCGCTGCTAAGGTACGGAGAAATCGCTTGACCCTGCCGAGTCTTTGTTGAGGGACCGTAGGTCGGTAGTCGAATGAAATCTGTTTCTTACAAAGACTTTAGGAAAAATTGATCGAAACATAAACATCGTAATTTTAAAAGTAAAATCTTGTTATTACAAGTAGGATGAGTTCAGTGGGAGCATACTTTACTAATGATATATCCGGAGGTTGTCTGAATTCCATGTCCGAGGATAGATTTTTCGACCAGATCCTGGAGTTTGTAAGTGTCGAGCCTAATGACCTCTGTAACATGATAGGGGCCTTCCGGATTTGGAGATAGCTTTCCTTGCTCTAATGGTTTAGAGACAGACGCCTTGCGGAGTTTTACCTATAGGAGATCCTCGGGATGAGATTCGGTAGGCCCACCCAAAGACGTGATGAAGCCCTCCGCCCATCTCCTCCGTCCCCTATTGAGCCAAGCTTTGACTCCTTGCAGTAAGGTTCGGTTGGTTACCTCGGCTTCTTCATTGGCTTGGGGGTGCCCTACCGATGTGAGCCGATTATAGATGCCATGATCTTTGCAAAACTCTCGGAACTTGGGATTATCAAACTGTCCTCTGTTGTCGGTGATAATAGTGTGCAGGAGACCGAACCAACAAATGATGGATCTCCATACAAAATCCCTAACCCGAGCCTCGATTATCTAAGCGACTGTCTCGGCCTCGACCCACTTTGAAATAATCGATCGCCGCAAACAGAAACTTTCTCTGTCAGAAAAAGGGCCGAGGATGTCCATTCCCACTTGACGAAGGGCCAAGCAGATATATAAGCGTCAAGTGAGCAGAGGAAAGCCTCTGTATGTTTGAATGTCGTTGACATGAGTCACAGGTTTGGCGAGATCGTCGAGTCTTCTTCATGGGTAGCACGATTACCCATCTTGCCTCACTAATGTAACCCAATGTACTTCTACTTTGGTAGAACCCACATTAAGGTGATAAAAGCCTTGACAAGTGTTCAAATATAGATGGCATGTCAACTTAAGATTTTATGTGAGGGATCTAGATAGATTAACAGATCTCATCATGCATTTAGTATCACATACTCATTGATATCATACATAGCATCACATACTTATGAAACATCATACATAGCATCTTATACATGTATATAATTAACATGTCCATAGTATGACCTTATCAAGATTGATCTTCATAAGCCAATATGAAGATCAATGGTCAATCCTAGATAATAATGAGCATACCATAATGTCTACTTGACCATCATCATGTGCATAGACACCTAGCTCCTCTATCACCATGGTTGGATTGCAGGATTTTAAATGGTTTGCTTTGTTTTCTTCCTTTATTACAATAAATAAACAAATACTACTAAAAGTAAAGAAAAATTATAATGAAACAAAATAGCACGCAGGCCATATATATATAATTACAACCCTTGTAAAAGAATAATAAAACCTGCCAATCATGTGATCACAAGGCCATACCATGCACCATACAAAGCAAAGCAACACACCATGCAAAATATATCATGTTATCATATAGCATATACATATTGCATTAAAGAAAATAGGCATATTTTTAAAACCAATTAAATTTATAAGGCGCTCTGATTAGGTAGTACTGTGGTTCCTAAAATTTGGAGATACAATAAGTTTCATCCTAAAATTTAATTCTATTGATCTCATCAATAAATTTAAGGCTCACATCCGCACCACCATAAACAGCAATTGATAAATCCTTATTGATATGTGAATTCAGTTCATGTATTAATCTAATTAAGACATCACCGAAATCATATATCAAGATATTAAACACTTTAATTGCAATATCCATTCAGATTTTTAATCATATTAATGAATCCTTACAGGAAATAGATTCATCAATTAACACCTTAGAAAACCTATTATCTATGTCGTTCATGCAAACACTAGTATCATATATATATATATATACAAGAACGCAAACCATGCCAAGATCATATAATCTCATACATACAATCAAACATGGCAGTTTCGATTTTTATGAAAACGCAAGAGA
>UESW01001527.1:527332-555140 GCA_900491605.1 Calamus simplicifolius | reverse complement strand
TGGAATACAGAACTTGGTCCTAAGGAAAGTCATCAATCACTTGATATATGATATTTCTTACCAATTCAACAAGAACAACAGTAGGTCAGATTTACGCCTACTTGCATGAGACTTGTCTGTTAGCTCCTTTCATGTTTAACCAAGTAAATGTTGTTATACAAAAGTGAATCACATATGAAAGAACGTCCAACCATTTGTGTAGCTACTCAGGACCTTGCCCAACAAAGCTACCTAGAAGATATTATTTAGGCTCCTTGATTCTATATAAGTATCCAAAATCTACTCATTGTATAGCCAACATGGGACTAAGCACATGCTGGCACGATTTGTCACAATTTGTATGAGACTTAGCTTTTGGTGATAGCCTATCCATTTCCACATTTTTAGTTTGACCAATGTTTGCTAATACTGTTTCTGCATCATGGACTTGGCCAAGTGCATCAGCCTATGCTGGTATCAATTTCTCAAGGTATGCACATGGATAAGGCTGATAGGGTCTATTGTCACTCATTTCCTTTAATGCAAACCCACCCTAGCCAACTAGAACGACAGAAGTATAACCAGAAGCATCACAAGTTAGACTTATTGCTGCAGCCCAGTAACAAAATATTTTACATATTAAAATATTCTGCAATTATTAGCAATTTTTTCATCAAAAACTTTTTTCCCAAATTCTGTACTGACTACAAAAATAACATGCTTTTATCAAATTTTGACAAATTTTATGAGTGATTCATGCTTTCTGGCAGACATTTCAAAAAATGTCTCAAAAAAGTTCTCACCACTTGTTGGGGTGCTTCAAGATTTTTAGTTTCATGAATAATTGACTTTTAGCAAATTTTTCAAGAATTATTAAGATTTTATTTTTTTCGAGTTCTGCCGATTCATTAAGATGTCTCCAGGTGTTTTAGCTTTTATGAGTAATTGGTGTTACTTGGGAATTGTTTATTTCAAAGCTCTCTGAATTCTGCCTATTCTTTGAGGTGCTTCTCAATATTTTTGTTTCTATTTCTTTTTTCCTATGATTTTTCTAATACCTTACATGTTTTTCTTACATATTATTCTTAATCTCTCTCATTTTTTTTCATATTAGAAATCCTAGTTTACCGTCTCGGTACTAAGGAGTGTACCGGTAAAATAATACAGTATCAGTATGCTCAGTAGGAAGGCGTATTGAGTGTTGGTATGCCTAGTATGCCTCCCACCAATACCCGTGTGGTATGTCCAGTATGGCTATGTACTAATTGATACAGCATGCAGTGTTAAAAACCACTGCCCTATGACTGTCTTTAACAAGGAGGGAAGGGGTTTCTTGGCTCTGAATTTAATTTTTTTTTTTACCTCTAAACATTATAGCAATTAAACAAACCCCCTATACTTTTTTAGGCTTCAAGTATAGAAAAGAGAGAGCAGACCTTTGAACTAGTTGTTTTAAGCCCTATCATTACATGGTGAATGGAGTAGTGGACATTATGAAAGCAACAATTTGCACATTATTATGTATAATGAGAAAGACTTCATGCAAGAACACTTTAATTTTCTTTATTTGATGTAGATGGTAGTGGGAACTAAAAAGGTCATTCCCACCCACTGTTGCTTTCTCTCTCTTCAAAACTTTCTAGTATAACATAATGAGTGGATGAATACAACATCTCAAACTAGTTAGCATCAACTATATGAATCTTTTTCCTTTATTCTGCACAAACAGTGAGCAGATGAATAATTTAAAAAAAAAGTGAAGAATATATTACTTTTAAAACAGACGCCTTATATGCATGTAGCTAATCTTAACCAAAGCATCACATGCATCTGTGTGTGCTTAGTTCTAGTAAAGTTGAAATTTAGAAAATATAGTAAACATCAAAATTATTCCATTTCACGAAGTCAGCTTTATACGTTGCATTTTTTGGTTAGTTCTTTATGATGGCAATTGCAATATGCATGCGCAATGGTGGACTAAGAAAATAAATCATATCCAAAAGCAAGACCAATTTATAAAAACAGAGGAAGTAGTAACATAGATGAGAGTTTTGAGGAAGGATTTGAAAAGGCTTGCAATAGCAGACAATGAAGTCTTTAATAAGAATAAACAAGAAATAAGGATTCAATAAATTCACTTCAACAGTTGGGATTAATGTTGCTGGTTATGCTTATGGATGCAGTACAATCAGAAGAAAACATACAACAACAAAAAGTGGTTATGCTCACATCTCGAAATAAAGGCAGTAACAACATTGATCATGTCTCTTTATCGTTGTCTCCAAAGATTCATTATTAACTATCAGTTTCTCTTTTAGAACAAAAAAAACAAAGAAAGTCATCATAAGTGAGAGGGGAAAACTTTTTAGAGCTTATCTGCAATTCTCATGAATTTCTCGCACTACACAGAAATAGAGAAGATGAAGAAGTGTAATACTAGATAAGGAAAGGCTAATATTTTTATATAGAATGGGAAATATGAAAAAAATAAAAGAAAATCAACGATTAATAGATACTCCAGAAAAATAAAACAAATCTTTCAAGAAAAAAGAAGAGAACAAATGAAATAAAAAAATCTTTCTTTGAGACATCAAAAGGAATCTGGAATACCAATAGAATAAGTCATAGCGTATAGAACCCTTAGATATCAAAAAGATTCTAGAGTACCTTAGAAATATAGGAAATTAAAACAAATATAAAAAGGAACGAAATTTGGAAACAAATAAGAAAAAAAGAAAGCAAAGAAGGTATCCAAGGAGAACCTGTTTGAGAAGGGAAACTGATTCGAGCAGTACGGTCAGAAGCAAGTCAACATGGAACAACAAATGGAGGCTATGCATGCATTTTCAAATCAAAGCGACTCTAACAACGATTACGTTTTGTTGTCATTGTCTCCATATAGATTCATTGTTAACTGTCAGTTTCTATTTTGGAGTAAGAAAAATCTTTATAAGTTTTTTTTTTAAAAAAAATTAGAAATTATCTCCAATTTCAGTGAGTTTCTTCTGATAATTGGGTAGGAAAAAATAAACCATCCCTATCGAGAAATAAAAATCTTCAAAAATTACAAAAGGTTATCAACGACTAAGGAATATTTAAGAAAGATAACAGTAGAAAATTGATACTACCGGAAGCACAGCGTAGTTTTTTTTTTTTTTTTTTGTAAAAAAGTTTTTTTTTTTTTTGTAATGCTGGGCAGGAAATCAGAGAATCACTGTGAAGAAACGAAAAATAATGATAATAATAATAATAACGGACAACTAATAGATCATTAGGAAAAAATAACAGTAAAAGATTGATTTTGCGCGAACCCTACCACTAGAGAAAACGATAAAGATAAGGAAAAATAAAAAAGAATGTTTTTTTGAACAAGAATATTATAAAAAAAATCTAGTGCGCCGCTAGGAGGAGGACGTAAGCACATAAAATCCATAAAGCCGATTCACGAACTCAGGAAATCGACACAAATATAAAAGAAAGAAATTCTCGACTTCGCAAGCTCTCGACGGAGGGAGGAACAAAGAAGGGAATGAAGACCTGTTTGAGAAGAGAAACGGATTTCTTGATATCCGGATCGGCGAGACTGATGCAGTTTAGGGTTGCCGTCTTTGAAGCCGAGGGAATGGCCACCCCCGAAGCCGAGCTCCCCATCTCCGTCGCGCGCCCGCTTTCTTTCTCTCCGATTTCGAACTTCCCGGGGATAAATATAGAAGAACCATGACATGCTACAATTTCACCGTGTCCACACTTTAATGATTCCGTGTTTGAAACGGAGTAGAATTATGCTATTGGAATTCTCATGGGATTCAAATAAATTATTTTATTTTTTTTATAATATCTATCACCTTAAAATAATATTTTTAAATTCTTAATTAAAACGTTGAGTGATAATACTGGACGCAATAAGACAACTCGAATCTAATATAAAGCTAAAAGATTTGGATTGAATATAAAGAATTCGAGTTAAAATTGGATTGGCATGTTGGCATCATTTATAAACGAGTAGGATAATGGATTGAGTTATAATCCAGAATTGATCCATAATTAATTTGATTATTAAATGAAACAATTCTATAACCCAACTCGCTAATCCAAATATGATCTACTAGTTCTATTTATATAAATTAATATCATTTTTTAATTAATTATTATTTAATAATAATTATTATATGTTTTTTTAATGAAAAAATTTTATTTACATTTTAATTATAATTTTTAATATATAATTATTTTATAAATGAATTGATATTAAAAATGTTACATAGATAATACAGATTACACGAGTTTTATGCATGTCATATGAATTACATGAATTATATAGATGATACGGGTTACATAAGTCATACATATTATAATAATATTTTGAAAATTGGATCTATCAATAAACTAGCTTAACATTTGGATTGTGCATCAATCGATTCGATTGGATAAACCAATTTGATCGAACCAAATAATATATAATTAATTTTTAATTTAATAATATAGAAATAATAAAATATAAATATCAAACTATAGAAAATAAATATCTTTTCAACTTATATACATGTTCAAACAAATTTATATAACATAATATTTTCTATTCAAATTTTATAATTTAAAATAAAACTAATAAGGTTAATTAAAAAATATAATAACAATATTCAATAAAAATAAGCATGATGCAAAATGATACGTAAAAAGTTATAATATCCACAATAATATAAGATAATAAAAATAATAATATAAAAATAATTTAATATTCCACAAACCAACGTACTAAACATTCAATTGTTTATAAAACAATATATCAATAATAAAAAATATTAAAAGTTATTTAATAAAAGTTTAATATTGTTATCTAATTTTTTTAGAGGAGGTGGTAGCCAATCCTTTTCGTTCAAATCATTGCAACTCATTCTATTTCCATTAACTATTAAAATTAAAAATCTAAAAAATTAAAAACCCAACCCTAATTTTATTATCAAAATTAAAAGTCTAAAAACCGAGGTTAGACCAGTTCTTTAGAATCCAACCGGTTCAATGGGTTTTTTCGGTTTTAATCGGGCCATATAAAAATCAACTTTAGTAATAAATCAGATCGGACAGATGACCAATTCACGATTGGATCGATTTGATCGGCCAGTCTGATCCAATTTTAAAGCCATAGATTATATAAGTTAAATAGGTTGCACGGGTCATATCGTGTAAACTGTGTAATATATGAATTGAGTTTGAATTAAGATTTTTGATCGATTAATAAATTGGTTAAGTTCATATTGTCCCATTTATTATTATATTTTAAAATTACTCAATTCATTTACGATACATTGATACGATTTGCCATTATTATTAAAACATTTCTCTAGTTCTCCTCCTGTGATGCTATATTGTTCTCTTTTGCTAAGACCTTGTGCAATGATCTTCCTTTCTCATGAATTATGTTTTTTTATCTTCACTGATTTATATTTAAATTAATCTTTTTATTCTTCTTTTCTTATACTTTCATCCCCGAGTTTTCTTCTTTTTATTGGTTTTCTTCTTCTTTAGTATTGCTTGAATTTTTATTTCTTTTTCGCCCATGTTATTCCTTAGACCTTGTTGCTTTTTTATGACTATACTATACAGATCGCACGAATCAATTTATTATGATATATGATAAAATATTCTATCAAAGCTTATGAAAAGAATGATATTGATCATACACAAAAAGTTTTCTAGATTTTAGTAAAACTATATGTGGATCTGATTATTAATTAATTAATTAAAATATTAAATATCATTTTTGAACTCTAACTTTTGGCTGATAATTGAAATAAAATATTAATTATTATAATAATATTTATGATAGAAAATTATGGATAAGAATAATAAAATAGATATAATCTTTTAAATAAAATAATTTATAGATTTATAGGATCATATATTATTCTAATTGATGCGATTGCATATCAACAAACATCTAATATTAGAGAAATAATTTATGATGCAAGTAATACTTGATTATATTATTTTGTTTGAATTATTAAAGCCTAACTTCTTTACATTGTAATTTTTTTATTTTTGAAATTTATTATTTTTATATTAAGGATAATATGGTAAAATTATTTTATGAATTCCCTTTACATATTGATTCCAAATAAAGAGTACTGATTCAATTCTATAATTTTACACTTTATTCCAAATATAAGAATAAAAATTCCTATTCTGATGGAAGTTATTAAAAATATATAATCAGAATTTTATTTCTATCAAAATTGATTCTAAATAGATGGTTAAGGTCGGTTTGGATGAAGGTTAACGATGAGAGGAGAGAGGGAAGGGAAGATAAAAGTTTAAAGACTCTTATTTGAAAAGAGAAAGGAATGATAAGTAGAGGAATGGAGATTATTAATTTTCCTCCGTTCCCTTCAAAAGATTAGATTTTTTTATCTGAAATTAGGGAAACGAAAATAATTTTCTTAATTGTTATCTCATCTTTTCAAATTTATTAATACAAATTAATTTGAATTTCTCTTATGATAAAAGTATATTCATGATTTTATCAATATAATTTTTCTTTCATTTTTTTTTCTTATCTTTTGAAATAAGATGAATGTAAGAGTGACAACTCTCTCCTCTCCTTCCTTTCTTTCCCTTCCTTTTTTTTATATTTTTCTCTCGTTCATCCTCCCTTTTCTTGCCTTCAAAGTCCAAACAAACCATTAAATGCACGTATTAATGCAATTAATAGACGATATTGGATCGCAAAGCAGAAAGCCTAATACCAAATGAATTTGTTCCCTACCAATGCGACATCTGATTTTTCAATTTTTTTTGGCATTTCATTTTTCATTTTTTCTCCAACCCTAACCGGATTGCCTCCATATTCTGCCTTTGCTTTCTTCTTCCATTTACAAACCTTTGCCCATCTTTGCAAATCTGTAGCAAGAAGAACCCTTACGCATATGTATCTTCTTCTATATTTTTTTTTTTTTTCGTGAGAACTTGACGAATAGAAATCTGGTTCATGTTGTCATGATTTTGTTTGGGGAGGGGGCGGGAAGACAAAAAGGTTTTGCAACCGAACAAGAAATCTAGTTGATATTGCATGGTTTTTTTGTGTGTGGGGAAGGAAAAAGATTATTTTTATTTTTTATATTTGTTAAATTATTAAATAATGAGTTAACGGGTTAGTTATGAATTTTAAATTTATTTTTATCATTTGAATGCCACGTGCACCGTTACTAATATTGTGATAAAAATAAATGACGTCTTTCCTATTTAATGGTAGGGATCAAAGTGATACAAAATAAAAGTTCATTATTTTTGTAACTTTTTAAAGTTTAAAGACCAAAGTGGCACATTTCGCTAAATACTGAGGTTATTCTATAGTTTAACCTAAAAAATATTAACCACCTAAACAAATTATTAACTTAATAAACGCTTGCCAATGATTCTTGTTGTATACCACTGATCGAGGAAGGGGGGATGGAACAAAACTCCTTGCTAATTTATAGTCTTGGTCACTGCATTTCTACATGTGGGTGTTGTCAGCATGGTTGCCAATAGCTCGTCTCATGCACTGTTACTAGGTCAAGAAAGAGGGGATGGAACTGGCCACTTATCATCACCTCACAGCATCAGTCACCGCTAATCTTGATGGAAATCGTCATTGATAATGTTGGCTACGATCCGAAAGGAGGGATGGGATTGAATAGTGGGAACTGCATCTTACCACAAGTACTCCTAAGGGAGCGTTTGATATTAGGTGATTTGGCCAACTTACTAATGCGCAGATCATCACTGATACTTGGAATAGTTATGAAAATACTCTGATTGAAGTAGGATGATCTTAGGATGACAGTAATTTAAGATCACTCCCACTCACGAATCATCTTTCAAAAGAATAATTCTATCATTGTTCTTCAGGATGTCATCCAAGATAGTCCCTTTGTAATGATTTCGGACTTAAATGTATAAGACCAAATACCCTTATTTACAATAAATATATTATAATGACAATAATTTATATATAACATAATATATAATTAATATATTATATTATTATACTATTATATCATATAATAGATTATATTATATTACATAATATTATATATATATTATATTATAATTATCTATTATAATATAATATATGTTATAATATAAATGTAATGGATATAATTTTGATATTTTATGATTAGTAATCTTGGATTCTTATAGCATATCAAATATGATGATCTTTAATAATTAGAGATTGGATCACCTTCGGATTAGGATCATCAACAATGATCTAACATCACCAAGATGATCCTAAAATAGTCACCGAATGCATCCTCAAAGAGAAGAAGAGAACCAAAAAAAAGAACTGTTTGAATCAAATCGATAAATTTGGTTAAAGCTAGAGAGCTAAGGTACTCTACTATGCTTTCTTATGTGTTATACAGATATTCAAATATAAATTAAAAAAAATTAAGGTTACATAAATTTGTATTCATATTTGGTTGAAAACATTATTAAGTATCCAAGTATATATACTGATCTAATTGGACTCAAAAAAATAGTATTCTAATTCAACCTAGATCAAACGAGATAGTGCATATTAAGGCTGCAAATGAATTCGGCCAACTTGTCACCCACGTCAGCCTTAACCCAATTAGACGTGATCCAATCTATATTTAAAGACTCATGGTTCAGTAGGATTTAAAAATTAGACCTAATTTAAATTTTGATTTATGTTCGAACCTTAAATTCTTTGGCTTGACATAGATATAATTTTGATATTTTATGATTAGTAATCTTGGATTCTTATAGCATATCAAATATGGTGATCTTTAATCATAGAGATTGGATCACCTTCGGATTAGGATCATCAATAGTGATCTAACATCACCAAGGTGATCCTAAAATAGTCACCAAATGCATCCTTAAAGAGAAGAAGAGAACCAAAAAAAAGAACTATTTGAATCAAAGTACTCAAATCGACAAATTTAGTTAAAGCTAGAGAGCTAATGTACTCTACTATGCTTTCTTATGTGTTATACAGATATTCAAATATAAATTAAAAAATTAAGGTTATATAATTTGTATTCATATTTGGTTGAAAATATTGTTAAGTATCTAAGTATATGTACTGATCTAATTGGACTCAATAAAATAGTATTCCAATCCAACATAGATCAAACGAGATAGTGGATATTAAGGCTGCAAATGAATTCGGTCAACTTGTCACCCACGTCAGTCTTAACCTAATTAGACGTGATCTAATCTGTATTTAAAGACTCATGGGTTCAGTGGGATTTAAAAATTAGACCCAATTTAAATTTTGAATTAGGTTCAAACCTTAAATTCTTTAGCTTGGCATAGATATAATTTTGATATTTTATGATTAGTAATCTTGGATTCTTATAGCATATCAAATATGGTGATCTTTAATCATTAGAGATTGGATCACCTTCGTATTAGGATCATCAACAGTGATCTAACATCACCAAGGTGATCCCAAAATAGTCACCAAATGCATCCTTAAAGAGAAGAAGAGAACAAAAAAAAAGAACTATTTGAATCAAAGTACTCGAATTGACAAATTTGGTTAAAGCTAGAGAGCTAAGGTACTCTACTATGCTTTCTTATGTGTTATACAGATATTCAAATATAAATTAAAAAAATTAAGGTTACATAAATTTGTATTTATATTTGGTTGAAAACATCGTTAAGTATCTAAGTATATGTACTGATCTAATTGGACTCAAAAAAATAGTATTCCAATCCAACCTAGATCAAACGAGATAGTAGATATTAAGGCTGCAAATGAATTCGGTTAACTTGTCACCCACATTAGTCTTCCAATTAGATGTGATCCAATATGTATTTAAAGACTCATGGGTTCAGTAGGATTTAAAAATCAGACCCAATTTAAATTTTGAATTAGGTTCGAACCTTAAATTCTTTGGCTTGACCTGATCTGAACTCAATCTATCTCTAACTATTAACTTTAATTATATAAATCTTATTTTCTTTTATTCCAATTATTTTAATAAATTCATTAAATGAACTCTAATTTAAACTAATTCTCTTTTTCATCTTAATAACTAGGTCTCCTCCCATCTTTCTTATCTAATTATATCTAACTATTTATATTTTAATTTATTTTAGTAAATTATTATTTAATTTATTTAAGTATATCAATAAATATTATAAATATTATAATTTATAAACTTAAAGACAATCATTTACTTGGGTAGAATTAAGAGTTTTTTAATAAAAAAGTTAAGCTTAAATTAATTCTTTTTAATCTTATTTAAATATTTTAATGGCCTTATTTTTTATTATTAATTACTAAATTTTAGTAATAAAATAATAGCTAGATGTTTGATTTAAATATAATATTTTAGGTTGAATTTGAATAAACCCAAATGATCAATTGGGTTTAAAATTTCTTTTATATATCTGACCTAATCTTCTTAGAAAATGAATTGGATTCAAGTTCAAAATCAGACCTCAATATAAAACCGAATAAGATTGAGATCAAGCATGACATGACCTAACCTACTTAGCAAATGAGCTAGATTTGGGTCCAAAATCAAAACCCAAATATAAATCCAAGTTGGATCGAGATCAAGCATGACTTGATCTGACCCAACTCATTTGTAGCGATAGTGAATATAGGCCTTATTGCATTCGACCCACTTTTAATCTTCGATGAAAGTGATAGGATATGAATGCAAATTTGAGCATTTATTGGAATACATTTCTAGTCAAATCAACATATACACAAAATAATTTGAGCAACCAAATAATATTCATATTGTATCTATATTCATAAAGAAAAATCAAATGTGGGTGTGGATAGACAATTAAATAATTCATATCTGAATATCCAATTCAATTTATAATTGTATTTAATACTATAAATAAATGGCTATATTAATATGGTATTGGCTTAATTTATCTTCTTGTTGATGATATCTTTAGTTTGATACATAAAATTCTACTATTTGACTTAATTCATATTTATACTTATATTTTCAAGTGCTAACTTGTATCCACACTATTTAATTTAAATATGAATAACATTTTTCTATATCACTAATATCCATATTCACAATACAAAAATACATACGCATACAATCAATTTTTAGCCCTAGTTCTGAAACACCTTAATACCAAATGGACATCAAATGTTAGGCCATAAAAGACCTAAATGGCTCTTTCTCCCTTACAATATATCTTGTACATTTAAAGTTAAAACTAGCGTTATGTCTATGCACTTTATCTAAGGAATGCTGATTGATGGTCATGGTCTATATATCTTGGTAGCTTGAAATTTGATAGAGTTACCTAGTTTGTACACTTTCCTTCTTTCTATTGTCAAATCCTATTGCTTGATCATTTAAATATAGAGCATCTAAGATCCTATATGGATTGGCTATTATAATATTTTTAGGTGGTCTTTTTTTGGCAACTATGTGAGATGCTATAGACAAATAGTTGAGGTCAATAGTTAATCCAAACATACCCTAAAGATAATTAAGTAAAAGAAGTGCCTTGTGAGACATATAGCCAGGTATGAAAAGTAGAGGTTGGCAGAACTCCTCTAATAAAGATAAATCTACATTACATAACTACCTAAAAAGTATCCACCATATTAGTGCGGCTGTCACACAATTTATTCTTTAAATTTAAGCTTGGTCCTAGCTAATGAACTTTGATTACTTTGGTTGAGCATTTGTAGGTTAAAGATGTCGACCAAGTAACTAGATAAGTACCTACCAATTGAAAGGCAACTAGCATTTAGGCTATATAACGAATATTTTGAGCATCGAAAGGTTGCTACCCATGATTTTACATTAAATTAGAAAATGAGTTTTTCTTAGCAAGAAGTATAGACAAAAGAAAAGAAAAAAATCTTGATTAAGCCAAATGGCAGCAATCAATATGCCTATCATGTCAAAAGTTACTATTGTTATGAGCAATTACTTGCATGCCTTATCGCTTGTTTTGCATCTGCTAGAGCTTCTAAAAGAGTTTTTGAGCTCATGTTGATTAAAGGAGGCATAGGATGTTCATCAGATGTGGCAATGAGATTGGAGATTATCAGACGTAGTTCAGGTTAGATGCAAATCAAATTAGATGTAGATCAATCTAAACTTGATCCATTTAATAAATGATTTAAAATTCAAACTCAATCTATTTTTTAAAACAAATAGGATGACCTAACTTACTAGCCTAATTAATAAATGGATCAAATCAAGTTAAATATATTTTAATGAAACATATCTTAAACATATTAAAATAATCTGACATAGCTATTAAATAATAAAAATAGATAAAATGAATCAAAATTTTGAAGATGGAGGTGCCTTTTGCCATCTCACACACACACGTATAGCTTTTTATTCTTAATTGCCAATAAAAGGGAAAATGTGGTGGTCGTCCGCATTTTAAAGAAATATCCCGACTTTTTGTGCTCTAGAGATTTTGCACATTATGCGTCCACCTGATGCAAATGGAGTGAGATATATAAACGTATAGTTTCAGAAGGTGCAGCTAAATTAATTATCAGGCAGATGGGACCTGCTGACAATTCAGGGATTTTGGGCTTTGCAACAGCAGCCGTCTTGATTCCATGGCTTTATAAAAAATAAAAAATTAAATTAAATTAAAAATAAAAAAATCTGATAATAAAAAGCGAGAGTTGTGGCCGTAATTTAACAATGTCAGACAGCACATTTTATGCCATGTTTGGAGCTGCAATTAAGTCAACTTGATGTTCTATGAATTTGAACCAAAGTTAGCTACCGCAAATGGATCCAATCATATATGAAAGCGCCTTTGTGCACAACGCACGTGATGCAGGATGCATGCATCATGCACAATAATTAATCCTATATATATATATATATATGTATATATTTTGCTGCATGCACAGCTATAAGCATGTGCAATTCATCGTGCATACCGTGTGCCATATATAAGGCATTATTCATCGTATATGGGTAATGCCAAACACAGGTTCCAATATGCTCGTTCAAACCAAATTTATAATAAACTTTCATCATGCTCACAATCATGCCCATGTATTGGTAATTGCACCATCCCATCTCTCCATTATCATCTGCTCACATTATAATGATAACTTAGCTAAAATACAACTAGACGTTTAGTGGCATACGTGTTTGTCCAGCCACTTACAAAAAGGTTCTTAAGATGCACTAGGAACGCAATTCTACATCACTCCTGTATACCCCTCAGATATTGTATGCATCACCTTATATTTATTCTACATACATCAAACCAGCATTACCATGCGATGTGATTAATGTCAAGGGAAAAAGCATGCAAGTGCTCAGTGATGAGGCTGTAGACTCTTGCAAACAAATGCAGCCATCTGCTTTTAGATTTCGCGCTTCTTGTTTGTGCTCAGATTAGCATGTGTATCTTCATATCGTTTGAGGAGGTATGCACCACAAGTTATTGGAGGGAACCTGATTACAAAACATCATCAGGCTACAATGCAGGCATAAAATTAACTTTATAGAACCATATAAATTGCTTTCATCTCTCTACAACGAAAAAGGCATAAAGAATGTTTATTATCAATGAGCAAACACCTCCAATATTCAACATGAATTGAATTCGTGTTGGATTTGTTTTATTGGTCAAAGTTATTTTATAACATCAAGTCAGGATCTTGTCCTTCAGCAGCTAAAATTCTTTGATGGGATAATTAGTTTGGTGAAACTTACTTGGGAGGGTTTGCTTCAGATTGGCAGGACGGCAGGCACTCCACCAGACACTCATAACTTGGCTCCACAAAATATGCAACCTGCTCCAACAAAGGACACAGTCGTGCATCCTCAATCTTGTTAAACCAAATTCAGTAGTTATGATACAGTGAAACTAGTGAGAACCCAAATTGCATGAGCATGGGTGACAGCTAATATAATTTCTTAGTGCTAATTCGATACATAGACATTATTCATTCTGTTATCTAGACTTCAGTGCATGATCAATTGTGTGGTAATTGAATGCTAAAATTAATTCAAGTATTGGTAGAAAAGAGGCCATCAGCTGACATTATTATGATGATCCTCTTTGTTTTGACAGGACACCAGTTGCAAGTTGTAACCAATGATAGAGTTTATGTGAAGATTTCAGAGCGCCATGATGAGGGGGGAATAATAGGAAGCTAAGATTCCAGCAAAATACAACTCCAATCTGAAAAATGATGAAAAATAACATGCAAAAATAACCACAAACATTCTTAGCTCATTTTGAAATGTAAACTGAGCCTTTCATATTATTTTGCCACTTCAAAACATATAGCTGGCTAAAAAAAAGTATTTCCAAAATCTAAAATGAAGTGCAGGACCGAGCAATGGTATCACAATAGATAATTTCAGGTGAGTTATGTTATCATTTTGACATTACTTTAATTTATGACCAGATTGTAATGCATCATATTATACTAATCATGATGAATCCATGGGCTAAATAAATATGGTAAAAGGCAACTTTGCAGGGACTGAGATGTGATACTCTAGTTAGCTGAAATTATGCGGCATTAAACAAAGGTTAAAAAGAAACATGAAACATTTACAGAATTTGACAAAGTGAAACAAGGGTCTTACAGAATAACGTTCTTGTCCATTCAGTACAACTCTGTGCAATGTGGACCTGCATGAAAACAAAAGATTCTCATCAACCTTTTTTCTCTTTCTTTACCAAAAAGGACAGTACAGCATTTATCATGAAAATTATGTACTCTCTATATATATGTGCATTTCAATGCATGCATGGATGACTACATGCATTTGTTTCATTGCATAAACACATAAGTACATGCATTCAGCAGGCATTTTCACAATTAGTTTATCTATAAGTAACAATATAGCTTGATATTAAATTTTAAAAAATAATACTACATACACTTTTTGTTGAATAGATAAAAAGGTTCGGAGATTGCACAACAAATTATTAGCTATTAGCCATCATATACATCTCAGAACTGATGATTAGTATTGTTAATTCCTCTTAAAATTGCAGTAGATAGCTTTTTAATCCAAACATGCTATCAAAACCTCGAAGCTTAAATAATTCAGTCATTGTAAGGAAATTGTACTAAAGCAGGGATGTTTTGGGAGCTCCCATTGCGCAACAGCAATTAGCCATTCTGAAACAGCTTTTATCATTTATTCTTAATGTAATACCTCAAAAACAGACCCACATCGAATAAAAAAGAAAAGGTTGAAAAACTTATAACTCAAGTTTACCTGCTGCCAATTAACTTCCACTTGAGTTTTTAGGGTCATGTGCTTTCAGTACATTAATAGGTTAATTGGACCAATAGGTGGGCTTGGGGCATTGTAAATAGTATTAGAGCCAGGTTTGACTTTAGGAAAATCCTTAAGATGACTTATGGGGAGGATAATAACTCCAAATAAAATGTCGAATGACATGTTAATAAAAACAACGAATCAGTAATTGAATATCTAAAAGCATATATAGCATAGAAATTTATTCCAAGAAATAGATTGCTATGGCTCATCGATGAAGAATCAGCACCATGGTGATGGCTCCAATGCTGGCGATTTAGACCAGCAAGAAGGCCAGGACATGGCCCAGGCTCAATTGACCTGATAGGAAATTCCCAAGAGAATTTTCAGGATGAAATGATGAATATGGTGTGAGCCTTTACTAGAGCTATGCAGAAGATGCAACAACAGTCCAGCCAAGTCACCAACTGTGGCCACGACAGAAGGGAAGTGAAGGGTTCTCAGAATTTAAAGGATTAGCCTCTGCCCTCTTCACTGGCTCCACTAACTCCTTGGATGCCAAGCGTTGATAATTAAAGCGGAGGTCTTTAAGGTCCAACGTAAAAAGTCACATTTGAGTGAGTTCAAGGAGGCTTTTTACAGCAAATACTTTCCCATAAATGTCCAAGGATAGATGGAGAATGAGTTCATCATTGGAGCAGAGAAACTTGATCGTAACTAATTATTAGGCTGAGTTTACCAAACTAGCCTAATTCACTCCTACTATTGAAAGAACCAAAGTCCAAAGAGTTATTCAAAGATTAAAGCACAGACTGAAGCAGTTCGTGAATATCTTTGAACTCCCCACTTATGCTGTTGTTGTCAATAAAGACTTCTTGATTGAGAGGAATATGAATAATGTTCGGAAGGACATTTTATGAAGGTCCTGAATGAAAAATACCTTAATATATTTTAAAACAAAGAATGGAGTTTGACATAAATTAGACACTCCATCATCACAATTATATTCCAATTCTGTTAATGTGTTAATGTAATATGCAGGCAATTTGATGTCTTTATACTACTGATTGCTAAGGAAGAGGAATACCTGAAAATGCAATTACTCCAACGTTCAAGCATATCGCCAAGATTGACGATGAATGCCCTGGAAAGTAAAGCAACAAAAACCACAGGAATTGCAAATAAGGAATAGCCTTTCTTGATTCATAGAAACAATGATAAATAATATATTAAATACCTTCCAAAATTTGATATTTGTAACAAAATAAAAAAAATGATCAGTTCAACTATCTCAAGCATAGATGAGGTAGTAAAACTACAATAATCCCTTTTCAGTTCTCGTGTCATAATCCAGAACTTCCAGCGTTTGATCAAATGCAGAGACTGAAACCCTATCATGCAAGACTGGCTTCCAGTTGTTTCCTGCTCAGGTAATTTTGCTGCTGATCTTTATACACTTTTATTATCAAATGCATGAAGTAAATTTAAACTCTAAAAATTGCACGAAAAAGCTCAAAGTAAAACATTTCCATTAAATGTCAGATATTTCATTCCTAGAGGTATGCGTAACCATCAATTTTCACAAACTCTTGAAGCCCTTTCCTACATGCCGTCAAAATTGATGTCCAAATATTATTACAAAGCAACCTTAGAGCAATTGCTTCAAAAATATTTTCTACAGTTGCAGAGCTTGACTCTCCACTAGTAATCACCGCCTTAACAGTCAATAAGGAGCAGGCCATTGTTGAAGGCGGGTGTCAAAAATATGTGTCCATGGTGCTTTATAAAAGACATATCTGGAGGCTGGAGCAACATCATGCATTTGTTGCTGAGGAGACATGCAAAATATGCAGACCAAAAGTTGCATTGTGGCATGAAATGATGTCATTGATTCTGGTTTTTGAAGGAACATTTCTTACAAATGGTGCACAGGGTTCAAAATTATGGATTCAAATGATGTACATGAAATCATTTTTACTACCTACAGCAGAATTTATGGATGGGAAATTTGAAAGTGTCATCAAGAAACATGTATAAACAAAGAACTTGGATTTGTCGAGGCAGTTCCTTGGAATTGAGGCAGAAGATAAACAAAGTGTTTAGTTTGCCACCAAAAAAAAAAAAAAAAAATTGCCATCTAACATTAAAGAGCATCAAATATGTTTGAAGATATACCTGTAGATTCTCATATTGATCAAATACTAAACTAAACCTTTTTTGAAACCAAATGAGCTTACTTGGTCCAAAAATTTAAAACGACTAGTAAGCTTATAAGTACCACCAAACTAGATGAAACCTTGTTGTGAACATGACTAGCCTTTCTATGCAATTTCCAGTCTGCACAAGCTCAGGAGGCAGCATTTTATAGTCTATATCAGTTTAAAGCCACTTCTTCTTAAGATGTTCTAACTACATGCGCTAGTGCTTTAAAATGTTGAATATGAGGCTGCAATGTATAGATGTGGTCAATTAACAGAACTGCCGCCTATATTGCATATGGGTCAAAAGGGCAGTCCACTTAGCACTCTATGGTTGTATATATGGTCAATTACCATTATGGGGCAGCATATATGGCTTACTTAGCATTATGGGGCCAAATATGTGGCCCACTCTTATGTGGGTCTGTGCAGGTGGAGCATATCAGAATTGATAGGTTGGATGTGAGCTTCAACAAAGGTTTTATTTTTGGGCGCCAGCTCCTATTCCAGTACCTTGGTGAGCTCCATACTGACACAATAAAAGTGATAAGTCGAAACAACACCTGTACCCCTGATAGAGATATAGACTAAAAGATATGCTTTATGTTATGTCTTTATATTTTAATGAGAATTCATTTTGAGCAATGTATGCCATTTACTATATATGTGCATGTGTCTAGTATTTACAAAGAGTATTTGATATAGTGTGTAGAGTACGGCTACACACAGAAGACTAGATCATCGGTTCTTTTGGAATACAAGTTTATTGTTTACAATTTTAGATGGAATTGGACACACCATCAGTAGAACTGTAGCACAAATTTTTAGTAGGTCTGTCTTGACTACGGGGAATGGTTTATTCTAACTATTTGTGCTAGTACACTTTGTGTGTATTGAACAGGACCCAGTTGAGTTAATTATTTTATACTGACTTTATAAAATAATTAAACCTCATAAATATTATGATTACTTATGCTCTTAATCCGAATTCTATTTCTAGACACGTGTATGTAATGATTTGCTTTGATTACACATAGAGTGAGATTCTATATGAGTCAATAAACTCAGTGGGTTGGGCAATAACATTATATATGGTAATATTAATAGTTGAAGGAAACCACGTCCTGATAAATTGGATTGATGATATCCCCTTGAGGAAGCTTATAAGTTTTGATTGTATCAAATCTTGCAAGTGGATTTTGAATCCGATACATCAAATAAGTTAAGTGGATAGGTCTCAAGGATAATAAAAGCCAATTAAATTATATTGTCAGTAATTAAATTTAATTGGTGAATATCTGTAATCTTAACGTGGGGAGATAATAAGTATTTAATATTAAAGGCTCGAAAATATAAATTCGAATATGATTAGGAGTACAATTATAATTCTTTAGTGGAATGAATTGTAATTTACGTAATTGAATCCTAACCTGGATCGGATTGAAAGATTTAATTACGTAGGAAGTCCTTTTCATATTTGCCTATTGATCCCTGTTGTAGCCTTATAAATACCCTCTCAGGTTGCTAGGGTTAACGTTTTTTGGAGAAAGAAAAAAGAAACCCTAGGATGGCCAAGAGATCCCACCATCTTGTGAGAGAAAGAAGGTATTTCCGGGAATACGGCGGAAGGCTAAAGGTTGAGGTCGAGCAATCGAATCAAAGTGATCGAAAGTTCAAATCTGAAGGTATGATCTTGTACTCATAGATTAGAACAGTAAAAATTTTTTTGTATTACTTGTATACGCTATAGCCGTGATCTTGGAGGTATTCCGCGTTCCCAACAACCCCATGTCAGTGTAATACTGCATGAGCCTTGTTATTGTACTATTTCTGTATTGGTATGATTAGCTAGGTACTAAGAGAGCATGTAAACATTGATTTCAATTATGTTACAACTATTTCCATTAGTATTAAGTATTAATCAATAAGCACTAATTGCTAGTGGTTTTAATGATCAGTATTGATATCACTTATCGAAAAATATTGCTATCGTTATTGCTTTTTTTATTGTACATAACGCATTTTCTTTTTACGTACGTGCACCCCACACTTGCAGCCGCATACCTTAGATGTGCCATGCAGTCCCTTGACCATGCACATATATCAGTGGAATTTTGAAACACCAACAAGAACAAAGGATGGTTAAACATAAAGAATTCATCAAATGCTTATTGACCTGGTTCGACTGCTATTTATTACACCTCACACCTTTATAAACAAAAACTATCTGAAGAATAAAGAGAAAAAAAAAAGTGGTCTCATGATCTGCTGAAGATGCTAAGCATGGCTGAAATTATGTTCAGATGCAGAGGGTTGAAATGTTTCTGGAGAAAATATGTTTAAACACCAATACACAAGTGAATATGTTTTGCAATAGGCAGCACTGCTTGTAACCAGAAATCATAGGTTCCAAATAGCTGTATTTTATATGAAGATAGACAATCAGTAAGAGGCATCACCACCAATCTTCATGTGCAGTCTAAACATCAGTCTATCTATTCCAAGCTAAGAATAGGAGATCTATATACGCCAGCTTATGTAGTAGACCTAGAGGTTCTAGTCCAAGTATGCTACAGTAGTGATAGTTCCAAATTTGTTGCTATATGATGTGTTTAAACATGTATATGAGCTGTAAATAAAATCCCATTACCACTTTATCCATGTAGACAGAGAGCAAGCTAGCAATCAAGGGGATTATATTCTTTGTTTCCAATTAGCAACCACCTGAATGAAAGAAGGGGGACCACATGCAATGGTATGACTAGTGACCTCATCTCCCCCTTATTTTCATATTATCTTCTTCCTTGCTTCTTTCTCTCTTCTTCCAATCTATCATTATATTATTTTCTAGCACTCCCTATACTGGAGAATTTTCTCAGGTTATTGTGCCATTCTTTGAGATAAAAGCAAAAACATATAAATGAATTAGCAAGCAAATTTCCATTAAGACTAAATTATCCATATGAAAAGCACTACTCTAAGTCAGAAAGTATCCACCAAAAAAAAAAAAAAACCACTGGGGAGCATTGCACAATGAGTTGTCAGCATGACAACCATGCTAGAGCAATGCTAACATACCTGGTGACTCTCATTGCCAGGTGGATTTAACGTGTCAAACTAAGTATTTACATCAACCTAGATTTAATAGACTATGAAGCAAAGCACAAAATAATTTATTCACACTTTTAGATGTCTGAATGAAACGGACTAGCACGTTCAACATGTATACCTTTTTTGTAAAATCAAACACAAAACGCAGGAACAGCAAGGATTAGTAAAGGGAGATAAAGTTACAGACTGCTCATAAAGCTAACCCTCTTAATGGTGCTACAAATTCCCATAGTTGAGGTTGAGCATCCTTGTCCTTGCATATCTAGAAACAAAATAAAAAAAATGCACATTTATTTAAAAAAGTGATATACAAGAGCCAGCAAGGCAATTCTACTATAAATCAGTTGGAAAATTTGGCTTCTTACTTGCAGGCCTACTGCATCATCTGTTGCCAAGAGTGTTATCAAGCCATAGTCAGAATGTGCTCCAGCTCCATATATTCCCTTTTCAGGATTTGAAATATTACCTGATGATTAGAAAAGACATCCATGAGAGTAAGCATAACTGAAAAAACATTTACATGCTACCTGAAGGCATGTCCTGTCACTGGTCTTATTTATACCTTCATAATGTATAAGCCTAAAAACTACAATGGGCTCTCCAAGCATTTCTGGCTTATCAAAGAAATCCGCATCTAGATCAAGTGCAAGAGCTATTATCCTAGCGACTGCTTTGGTCACCCTCCTGTAAGCTTGAAAGAACAGTCGGAGATAAGAATATAATATGCCCATGCAGTTTTGCCTTAAAACCACCCAACCAACACCCAATAATTACTTTAAGTTACAAAATGAACATTCAGAATTTTTGCAAATTTGCTAAAAAGATTCAAGCTAAATTACAATGCGCCTATGCATGCAATAAAAGAAATAACACAAAGCAGAGAAGATTTTTGGCACATTAACTGGATTTTCATCCAGATGCTCATTTTACTAGTATCCTACTAATACCAATCAGATAATATACACTGCTCATTTGCATTTGAACAGCTAGGTACTTTGATCAGCATGCTTTTCTACTTGAAAAATGGCATTTACCTTTTACAACAGATATATGCATAATCTTTACTCCCGACAATGTTGAACACTTTGGAGGAATAGCAAGAAATTGGAGCCTGAGAATATCTAGCCGAGAAATGATTTCTTTGTAGCAAACTGATAAGGATTGAAAATTGCTAAGAAGCCTTGAAATGTGTCACAAATTCAAGGATGATCACCTTGAACGTGTTTGTTGAGCAGAAGAAGTCAGTTTTGAAGAATCTCAGTCACTCTTCAATTTAGAATACAAAGTGTTGTCGTAAAAATCCGTTCTACGACTCGGGTGCAGCCCACCTCTGAAACAGAACACCTGTCCCTCGCCTGGGTGGACCTGCAAGACAGTCCTTACACAGAGAACATTGGGGGTGGCCCTCTGCAAAAGACCCTTCGACGCTCAAGTCAGTGAAGATTCACAGCAAACAGATATGAGGAGAAGTCTCTTGCAGAAGAGTCCCTCAAGAACGGCCTCTCGAGGAGCCCATGGAGCTTAGCTTGAAATTCAATGGAGTTTTTTGAGTGAAAGAATGAGCGTACCTGAAAGACTTTAGGACAGAATATATACAGGTTGCCGATGTGATGGCAGACAGCTACCTGATTCCTTGAACGTGCCACAGAGAATCAGAAACCGTCATGATTCGAATCAAACTTGTTACGAGGCCGATAGCTTTCAAAACCAGTTAATTAGAGAATTAACGGCTAGAGAGACTAGCTCATGCTTTGAGATTCGGTGCCTCATAGGCTCTAGGCCATGTTTAGGCATTATTGGCTTTTTCCTCCATTTAGGGTGGTCGAAGACCCACGTAGTTGAAATCTCACTAAATTATCATGAATTTGAATTTTTTCGTACTTGGTTCCGCAGAGGTTCAGGGGTACCTCGGTCTGGCTAAGGTATGAGGATGGCTCAGTCTAGCCGAGGTAGAAGGAAGGCTTGGTCTGGCCGAGGTAGGAGGATGGCTCGGTCTACCTGAGGTATGAAGAAGGCTTGGTCTGGCTAAGGTATGAAGGAGGCTCGGCCTCATCGAGGTATGAAGATGGCTCGATCTGGCCAAGGCATGAAGAAGGCTCGGTCTCACCGAGGTATGAAGATGGCTTGATCTGGCCAAGGTATGAAGGTGGCTCGATCTCACCAAGGTATAAGAATAGCTCAGTTTGGCCGAGACATAAGGGCACTTCGGTTTTGCTGAGACGTATCAGCCCCGTTCTTTTCTGGATGTGACAGCTGGCGGATCAAAAATCAAAAGTGATCCAAACCCTTTTGTCATGCACATGAATATTGACATAATGACGATTTTACCCCTCATCACATGCCCTCACTCCTTAATTCGAAGTGTAAGTTCGGGCATAAAGAGTAGAGTCCCAGATGGCTTCATTCGGATGAAAGGATTCGAAGGGGTGCGCAATGATAGTTTCATAAATGTCACGTCGCCACTCCATTTTTCTCGATGGATAAAGCGAAAATCCCTCGTTTCTTGCGAATAACGATTAGGGAAGCAACACATGGCAAGTCCCGATGCTTAAGACATCCAAGCTGGCGATTTGGAAGTTTAGGGATCCTCGTCGATGGTGCGTTGCCTTTCTGCTAGGATAGTTTAAAAGGAGGGTTGAGAGGAGTTATCCCCTATTACGCTATCTTCTTGCTTCTTCTCTAGAGACTCGCTACTCCAAATTCTTATGATCCCATTTGAAGCTCGTTTTTCTCAACTCGAAACTATGAAGGGCCTGAGCGATATGGCTTTTGTGATGACCTTGAAAGATTTGGACAGAGTTCGCCGAAGGTACAAGGTTCCTTGGAATGTCGCTTTATGGCTACCAAAACTTGAGCAGAGAGTTTCAGAGCAGCCAGGATATGGGATCTTCCTTTATGAAGAGAGCCTGAGAGCAGGTCTTCGGTTCTCCATCCACCGTTGGTGAAGGAGATAATGTGATTTTACATCATGTCCAACAATGGTGGCTCCGAATAGCTAGCGCAACATCATCGGATTCATATCGATGTGCAGTTGCGCTGGGGTAACAGCAACGCTCTCCATGTTCCAGGTCTGCTACAGCTTGATCTCCGGAAGAAGCTCTGAGTGGCCCTACATTGGGCCTCAAAAGTCGTTCAAAATGATATTGAACAACCCATCCTCCATAAAAGAATGAAAATCCCGATTCTTCATTACCGAAGAGAACATCGGTTCTGATTTTTCTCGAGTATGGACAAATTATGCTAAGGATTCGGAAGCACACCCGGAGTTGTCCGAATGTGAAAAGAAGGATTTGATCACCCTTCGTAGCGGCCGGATATTCTTGGCCAACGATCTCTTGGCAGAAGATGCCCTTTTTGCCGCTGGACTTAGCCTTGTCGATCCTCAGGATAGGTTCTTGTCCTCTCCCTATACTGGTTATATCCTGGCAATTTTATCACAGGCTAGGCTGTCTTCTGTTGTGTCTGTAGCCAAAAGGTCGGAGTTCATGAGCTAGATGAAATGAGAGCTGGGAAAGCGCCAGAGGGGATCCGGCTCTAAGAGGCGCAAGTCTGAGAAGAAGCCTCGTCTTTCTAAATCGCATTCGAAGGAGGAAAAGCGGATCAAGATCGGCCGACAATCCTCTACACCAAAGAAGGAGACGGGAGTGCCAGAGGTAGAGGAAAAGTCGTCCCCATTAGAGGGGGAACAATGGTAGAGGAGAGGCTGGTGGTTGAAGATAGGCCGGTGGTTGAAGAAGAGATCGTCGAGGCTTCCCACTCATCGGCAATGATAATATTGGATGACTCTAATGGATCACCGTTAGCCGGCCCCATAGTTCCTTTACCCATGGACGAAGAATTGCGTTTGGAAGGGGTTAGCAGTCCAAAATCGCCCTCTGCGCATGGAGGAGAACTCATGCCCCCAGTCGAGGAGGCAAGAGAGATTGGTGGAGAAGCTGAGGCACAGAAAGAGCTTCCTGTTGAGGTGCTCCCTCCGAAGGAATCAAGGGGAGTTGAAGGAGAAGCCAAGGCATCAAGGAGAATGGAGGAAATAGAGCAAAGGCCCGTAGATCAAGAGGGACTCTTAGACGAGGAGGAAGTCCAAAGCACGGATTCTCTAACGGAGGTATCGGAAGGAAAGGGGAAGCAAGCCGAAACTTCTCGGGTTGAAGCCTCCTAGGTCAAACCTCTGGATGAAAAGGCAAGACAAATCGGGGCTCCTCGGACCGAGACCCCACAAATCAATCTCTGGCGTTAAGTTCGCTTAACCCAGATGTCGATGAGACGGTGGCTGCGCTGATGCAATCTGTTCTGTATGAGAAGGACGGCTCCGCAACCGAAGAAGACATTGTCATTGCAGCATTCGGGCGAGATGGCTTGCCGAGTGATATCGAATTTCTTTTCGAAATCGATAATCACTCGCTTACCAGAATAGCATCAGCATACACCTCCCAGGTAAGTCTCAGCTAGAGGTAGAAGAAAGACAGTCGAAGGTCAATGACCACAAGGAGAGGATGTACCAGTATAGAGATGACAAATTGAAACCTATCGATAAAATCCAGGACCTGAACGCGAAAATGACTAGGCGAGAAAAGGAGGTATAGCATCTCCTTACTTTTTTCACGTTTTTTCTTCTTTAATTATTATTATTACTCCGATTGATTTTGTGTCTCCAGGTGAGTAGGATGGGTTCTGAAATTCATAACCAATTAAAGGCTTTGAGAGAAGAGCTGGCCTCGAGTTGCCAAAGATGCTCTAAACTGGAGGATCAGGTGACCGAAGCCAAGAGGCAGGCTGCTTTGGCTGTGGAGGAGTAGAAATTCTGCTTGGTTTTTGGATGAGCACAAGGCAGCTTGTGCCGATGCATTCCAGTATGGGGAGGAGGAAACGCAGACGAGGATCTCCCAAAAATATCTGGAGTCGGTTCTCCCATTTTTAGAAGCCGATTATTATGATGCTCGAACACCAGGGACCGAGCTATCTGTCGATGCTGAGTACGAAGAGATCCCGGATGTTGACCTTGAATCCGTTCTTGGTACCAGCCAAGCCATGGATCCAAAAGTAGATATCCGAGGGGAAGAAGGCCATCAGCATATTGCCGAAGAATCTGAGGCTCCCCCTCTGGCTACATTCGAAGTAGGCAAATCAAGTCGGTCGTCCCCAAGCGCTACCGAAGTTGCCCTCGAGGCTGAGCCTGAGTTTTGAAGACTATCTTTGCAATTTTTTCTTTTCTTTTTATTGTAATTAAGGGAGACTCGGTAAAGCCTCATCTTGCCATATCAATATGAATGAATCTTCAGTTTTATATTTTCCTTTGTCCAAGCTTTACGTTAAAACAGTCTGTTTAGCTCGCCCGTGGCTTACACAAACTTGGCTTATTATAAGGCCAAGTAAATGAACCAACTCTTAAAAAAAATTTATTACTTTGTTGAGTTTGAAGGAGTCACTCGATCCTGTCGAGGCTGACCCAACTAGATCCATCGGAGCAAATAATTACTCGGCCTTTCCGAAGTAAAGGAGGAGGCTCGGCTTTGCCGAAGTAAAGATAATAACTCGGGTTTTACTGAAGTAAAAGGAATAGTTCGGCTTTGGCCGAGGTAAAAGCAATAATTCGGCTTTGCCGAAGTAAGAGAATAATTCGGCTTTGGCCGAGTTAAAAGGAATAGTTCGACTTTGCCGAAGTAAGATAATAGCTCGGCTTTTACCAAAGTAAAAGGAATAGTTCGGCTTTGCCGAAGCAAAAGATATGACCCGGTCCCTGCCGAAGCATATCTCATTTTCTCAGGGCATTTATTCATCGTTAATGCTTTATCTTTTCCGACACAAGCTTGCTTTTCGTATACGCCAAACATTCGATTGCTATTGGACCGTGTCCTTTTCCACGGAGGGTTTCCCAAGTTCATTCGTATCTTGAGGATTCGTAAACAACTCTTTGCATTTAAGGCCTCTGATCCGAGATCGAGAGGAAATTTTTTATCTTTTATTATAGCATGGGGAATATCTCTAGTATACCTCGAAGAGCACCTAGTGCGTTAAGGTATTGCCACGTGGTCTCGAATGCAACGCAGTTGTCGCGTCTTGAGTCCCGAAGTTTCCCTTTTCGTTAATGGCTACTCCCCGTTTAATTCTATAAAAAGGGGAGAGCATAGGATGCTTGAGCATACCCGGGAAAGTCTCCTTACTTTGTGATCAGAAAGAAACTTTCATGGTTCTTCCACGCTGAGGTTGAGAGCTGTAAGGCTGGGTTTTTCCTTCGAGGTTTGGCCTGGCCCCAATGGTTGGGGTGATGAAGAAGTTGTTGAAAAGTAAGTCATTCTCAGGGAAGGAGTTATGGAGGTCATATGCGAAACGCAGGAGGAGGATAAAGGTCATATGGGAAGCGCACGCGGGCGCTTTCTGTTTGGCTCTGTCTTCCCATCGTGGAACCATAAAGGCCACTGAAAATGCAATTTTTGATGGGCCTCGGTTTCCACAGGCTTTTCATCAACCATGATGACCTTTATCGCCAAGCCTCTTCTTCCTAAGGCTTTTCATCTTCCACGGTGCCCCTCGGCCAAGTCCCTGCATCCTGAGGGATTCTATACTCCGGAAAGCCAGAGGTAAGTTCCTTCAGGTTGCTTCTTTTCTTCGTTTTCGTCTCAATCGCATTGGAGATCGCAAATCCACGGCGCTCATTTTGTCTGATTTCTCTGATTTCTAAAGCATAGGCGAAAGCTACGTTGATGCAGTGTCGTTAGCCCAACTTGTTCGTCCGAACATTTTCTTTTATTCTCTATGTATTTTCTGTGCTTTAATGCACTTGTAATGCCTTGCAAGAGGCTGTAACATTTATAAGGAGATATAAAAAAAGTCTTTCCTTTCATATACTTGTCTTTTCTTGCCATTCTATTTTCTCTTTGTTAAATGTCAGTCTTCCCGACATACCGATGTGTTTGCACCATTTTGAGACATGTATTTAAAATCCAATGAAATGCGTATAACGTCAAAAACACTTTAAAGACTTGGCTCTTGCCAAGTATTTTGATAGCTCAATTCATGCTTATTGATGTGTGTCAGATTATGTTGGCCCTTTGAGAGTAGAGCGCATGATTTATCTTAGACTATAGGAAGACTTGGGCGGCCTTGCTGGCCCTTGATGGGAGTTAGATCACGCCGAATATCCCCAAAAATTTTTACTTACTTCATTGGCACGGCTCGGTCATGCCGAGGTGTAGAAAGGTCGTTCGATTTTTTCGATGTTTAAAGAAACAACTCAGCCGCGTTAAAATATGAAAAAATTACCCGGTCCTGTTGAGGCTTAAAGAAATC